>CABFOQ010023924.1:58995-83995 GCA_900660455.1 Gephyroberyx darwinii
GGGGGGGGGGGGAGGGGAGAGGGGAGAGGGGTGGTGAATGGGTCCGAAATGGCAATTTCACAACAGTACTCTGAGACGATGAACATATACAATCAGTCAGGATAAAGATCTCACCCTTGGCGGCATGAAAGGGGAAGTGAGCAGTGCTCAGGAAAATCAATACGGAACCACTCATTTTGGAGGGACATGTGTGTCACAGTCAATAGGAGTTAATAGGCTGGGCTGTTCAGTGAAGACAGGCGGCTGGGGAGAGCAGCCCACTCTGACAGCTTAATACATACTGAATGGCAAGCCGGTTGCATGTAACAGTCACTATGGACACATCAGGTCTGGAATGGAACCTGATGGGCACAGGCAAAAGTTAATTATAGAACAGAGTTGAAGGTCTTATACACAGAACTAAAGAAATACCCACCCAGTAATCGCAACAGACATACGTAGCTGACCCACCATGCAGGCCGACACCCAACACACTCATTCTGTATTATGAAGAGTGACTGTAATAGATACACTATGAAAGTTTGTCGATGCGGGCGCCTCAGTTGGTGTTTCAAAGCAGCCGTTTGGTGGTGTTATGAAACTGCCCTTAAAGATTTTATTGTCATCTAATCACAGAGGTTTCACATTTTACTGTGTATTTGTACCTGATAGTAAATTGACAAGGAGGTGTTATTGGACAGTAATAAAAAAAAGTTAAACAAATAATATAAATAAATAAATGCTTCCTCCAATAATATAAGTAATATAAGCCTATAGGCCACAGTAATGGCCAAAGCTAGGCTACAAGTTAGTTTAGTTTATCTTATTTAGAATAATTACCCCAAATACACACAGAATTAAGATAATAAAAATCTAAGAAAATCTCTTTTGTTCAATTAAGAACTGAACTCACATTTCCTGCATACTTCTCAAACTGACCAAACGTAAAATAGCTTCACAACATTTCATGGCTTAACTCACAGCGTGTTTTTAAGTTAAAAATGGACATTGGCAGATCTTTTATTTCAAATTTGTACGGTTCCACTATTAAAATTAAAACCAGTATTCATGAATGCACCATAGAGCTGCTCTGAAGCTTTTATTCAGGTTTTGGGGATGTTTTAGGAATCAGACTCCATGCAAGGTGTGACCCTTAATTGCATGTGCAGGAAATTCTGACATTGCATTGAAATACTGACGTGAATGCGGGAATACATTTGATCTGTTTGAAATCAATTTGAAACATTTCCCACACACTTGAAACACCAGCTCTTTGTTATGAAACTACTTCTGATACACTTTTGTTTCATATTGTATGTGTGTATGTATTGCTTAAAATATAACTTGATTACTCAACAGCCTGCAACATTGACTCAAACTGGAAATGTTAGCAAAATTTAAAAAAACTCTTACGTACTTGTACTTGACCATGTAGGTCCATTCCAGACCTCCTGTTTCAGGGCACACATGGGGGAGGGAGGACAAAGGAGACAGATAAAGGCCAAGTACTAACGGTGTGCTCACCTGAGGGCTTCTCCACACTATCATGTGAAACCCTTCCCTGCTCTAATTAATCAGGCCTGTACTAGCAGGCTCATCACAGGTTAATTGGCTTGGAGAATGGGTGAGGGACCTTGTGGCAAAACAAACAGGAACACAGTTTCCAGAGTTTGGAACACATTTTATCTTCAGCCAAATGAGATCCAGATCGGCCAAACAGGAAAATGGTTAATAATAACTTCATTAATTGGGGTCTGGGGGTCACTCTGTTTGGTTCCATAAAGCAGGATTGTCCTCTTAATTAGTGCCCATTAAGACCTCATTTGGATTATTATCATGTCTTCATTTTCTTCAGCTAATTGATAATTAATTAAAATTTCAGTATAAAATTATCAGCTGCATTTTTATTTTACAAATGTCAGGAAAACATCTGCAAATCAGGGATTAATCCCAAGCAACGTAATTACAGCAAAAGAGTCATAAACATTGTAAATTGTCACTATCCTGTAGAGGTCCTGGTAACATCACCTCTATGAAAAGAGTACACCATGAGAATAAATGGATTAAAGATAAGAAAATATCAAACTCTGCTTTACCCTTTTACTGTAGCACTGGTTAGGACTAAGAAAGGAAAGGGATGGTGAAGCATTCCTACTGTACTGATGGTAAGAGTGAGGAGAGCAGAAGTAAAAGGGTCTTGCCTCCAATTGACATTTCAATAAGTGGAACAGAGCGTTAGCAATCCATTCCCAACTTTTCTGAAACAATTATTGAGATGGTACCTCCAGGCGATGTATGTTCCTGGTCCCCGGAGTCCTGCTGGCTGAAACAGTAATTGACTAAATTGTAGAACACATCAGGGCCATTTACAAATTTGCCGAAAATGAATCGTTTAAAATGAAATGAGGGTGACTCTCAAATTAGCAAGGAATATGATTGAGATGTGGCTCTGGGAATTAAGAAACATGATTTAGAGCTCTGCAGAAAGAAGCATCTGTGAATAGTCCAGCATTACACACCGCCCTGCTCTGAGTCGTATTTAAACCTCACTGTGGTCTAGCAGATGTTCCATAAAACGCTATAATTCATATTTAAATACAATGCCTAACTTTCAATTGTCACCACCTAAATAAGACATAGTCTATCTGATCTGGACCACTGGTTCCATTTGCAGGTTATTGTAGGTTGCCCGTCTGATGTCTTGTATGTTGTATTGCTTGTGGTATATTTGAACAAATGTGCAACATGCCATATATCTTTGAAAATAAATCCAAAAGGTATAACCTTAAACTCACGACCCCAGCTGACAATTAGACGTTTAAATAAAACAAAAACACAAAGCTGTTAACACTAAGCCAAAAAGTGGACCAACCTTTAACACTAAACCTTTAATACAGTATGTACAATTCCTCAACTAAAAAGAATATTTTTTAAGAGCAGTGTGATAAATCATACGACACAATTCTCATTGGTTTAAACATATTGTGCTGCAAGGTGTTTGGGAAAGTGATCTTAGCTACATTTTACATGGTGTACTCATTTCTGAAGAACACCAACAAATTACTCCGACTGTTAAGGGCCTGACAGGTTTGATTGATTGTTGAGCAGACACTGTGTTGATTGTTGCCTGTTGTGCCATTCCTGTGGCTCCCAGCAGCCACTGCTTTCATCTCACCCAGGCTAAACTCTTCCAACCAATGAAGAGTAATTACTAAGTTCATTAGCCACGCTAGTGGCCTAGAGATTTATTAAAAGATTTGTCATCAACTCTCTCCTGCTTTTGAATATCTGAACTGTCTAGATTTTGGATTCAAGTATGTAATCATCACTTTGGCTATATAGCATACAAATATACTTTACAGGTGAAAAAGCCAAGATAACCTATTTGGAAAAATTAAATTACTGTAAAAACCCACTTGAAAATGACTAACTCAGTGTCAAATGCTAATGTTGCTGCAAATGCGTAGAGAAACAGAATAGGACACATCACAGTAAAGGCAATACACAAACCTTCACACAACAACAGACTTTTCCTCCACAGTTGGTTTGAAATGAAGGAGCCACAAGCTATCTTAGTGCAATGTCCAAGTAATTTTTCTTTAATGGGAAAATTGTTACTTATTGATCTGCACTTTGAAATGCCTTGCAGCTATGCTCCAATCACTACAGCTGTCAAAACCATGGAAATACTCTCTGCTCCTTTGCGATTTGATGGCACACTGATTCCCATTACTGGCGCATTTCCAATGTTAATTACCTTCAACATGATATCATCTCCCTTGAAAGAGTCTCGTACAGGCTACTAGTGTCCCACCAGAGGACAGTGGGGGGTAAGAGTGATAGGGTGAATGCAGAGATATCATGCTTTGCCTGTCTAGAGCTTGAGTTGAGGCCGTGCACCACTGACTCTGGCCATTAGGAAGCATGATGGGCTTTTCTTTTCCAGACCATTTCCCATGGTCAAAATAGCATAAAAACACCATTTTGGCTCAATAGCAAAGACTTCAACTGAATAATCACAAGGGTGAAACTGTAACTATTACAGAGGCACCTCTGGGATATCCATACATAACAGGGGTGTCAAAAACACTGTAGGTTTTCTGGAGGGCAAAGTGTTTAAAGTGTATGCTGTTGGCTCTTGCTCCAACATCTGCTTTTAATTACTCAATTAGCGCAATCATTTAGTCTCCTTGACATTCATCCAAATGGCAAATCATAGCCGGAAGTTGTTCTGTTTAAACAGAGCGTTAAGAGGAGTCATGAAAAATGCATACATGATAATGTATATGGATACTTTACTAATTGAACCAATTAAAGGGAGGGAACTGGTTTGAGTGAGAACAGCCCCAACATCGCCCTCCGGGAAGACGCTTTGACACCTCTGATCTACAGCCTCTCCTTTCGCTATTCACAGGCCTGGGCCCGGGGTCATATTTCAGCAGACAAAAGGATTTTTCCTTCAGTCATACAGCAACACTGAGCCTAAGTATTCAGAAACCATGCACATTCAAGGCTGTATAAAGCATCGGATGAGCCTTGGATCTGACTGGTATTGGATTCTTGGATTTGTCTAATCTGTCCTCGGACTAAACTAGACTACAACACCTGCAGGCTCTGTTAATACAGTTATAAATGGAACTTCTGGCTTCCTCTGCCGCCACTGAAGAGAGATGCCAAAACAGTGCCATATGAATTAATATTAATATTCTCTTCGTTAGTACTTTCAGTATCACCAGTTTCAGTTTCAGCATTTAAGGATGTTTTCCGAGATAAGAACGTATAGCGCCACATAGACATCACAACAGATCAACCACAGGCTCAGATGAATATCTCTTAGGTTTAAGACTAGCTACCTTACCTCCTCCCAAAGTTAAACCAATGCAATCCCCCCACCACAAAAAAGAATGATTGTACCCCTGCGGTGGTGATTTCCTGCATGCTATGGATGCATAAATAAACATAGGCATAAATACACAGAGGACACTGACTGGGACTAGCTGGCCAAGTGGGGCAGCTGTTATTAAAAGGGCTATTTATCACTGTCACCCCTCTCAGGTTCCATCCCTCTCTGCCCTCCAGCGATGTCACTAGGCCGCACAGGAACAATGTGGCTCATCCAACCAAACCTACCCCCTTTATCATACATACACAAACACATGCAAGCCCACATATGTGCACAGTCACAGCTACACATGCACACTTACACAAAGTATATAGTTATAGCTTAAGCTGCATGCATATGTATACTGAGTGCATAAACTTGGAATTTACTGCACGGATGATCACTTGTGTAAAAACAACAACCTCACTGCTCTCAATTTTCATCAAATATCAGTAACGGGGCTACACTACAAACACAAAACACACCTTTCATTTTCCACTCTGCTACTTTATTGATTGTGGCCACAATTATCCACTTTTCTGAAGCACTGTATTAAGTGAATTCCCCCTTTGTTGGACAATAAGTACAGAAGGTTGGCTAAGCCACGCTATCCCTCAGCCTAAGGGGACAGTCTACTTCTCCTGCACCCTCATCATCATTAGCAAGCTCAGATAAAAACACACCTCAATTAGTCCACCTCTGCTAGGGGAGGCACATCAAGTTAAGGCAGATGTTCCCATCTGACCCTTGCCACACCTCGACTTACAGCAGCTCACTCTACGTCCAGACTCAGAGGCCCAAAGAATCAAACATTATCCAACAGTCACACATTGCTTCAATGTTTTCAACATGGACTTATTCTAGGTGTGTCTTTTTGTTAATTCAATTAAAGCACTATCTTTTCACATCGTAGGCATAGTTAATTTGGGCTTTTTTCTACAATTACTGTGCACTGACCAGCCAATTCAGTTCAGCTCTCTCCATTCCTTCCAACTAGGTACCAGTGGCCTGTAAAGCGGAAACCTCTCACATACAGCTGCAGCAATCCAATCACAATTAATGAAGTGCTTACTTAACCAATTTAGACCCCTTAATTCCTATTAATTCAACATAATAGCTACCCTCTCTGCCAGAATTAACGACACCCTAGCAGAAACCCACAAGTCTCTGCGGGTTGGGAAAAGTCAACCCAGCAAATTCCATTTCTTTTGATAAATATGTAACAGTATGTATATCACTGTTAAAATGCATAACCCTCGTGTAAGACCCCTATCAAGTCTGCTTTACACCTGTATTACATTTCTCCTTCAATCAGCAGCTTTTCTGAGACACCAGCCTCCCATGAGGAGCAGAAACCATTACAGGGGACTGTAGCTCATTTGCAGGGAGATTGGAGATCACGCTGCATCAAAAAGTATGTGAAGCATTTCTGAGAACAAAATTGATTTATTCCACTTGTATTTTTGTATGCAGCTACAGTATCAGTGTATTTAATATAAATCCCCAGTCCAGCATTGAGGTGCTGTGTAGGTTGCTGCTTATTGTGCAAGTAAAAAGTAAGGCAATCAAACAACATAAGGGGTCTATATGGTGCTAAAATTAAGGTATACAGTACATCTTTATTTACTTATATTTGGCCCTGACGTCCAATGATAAACAAGCAAAGTGACAAACAAACAAACAAAACAATGCCATATCCCCTCTGTCTGATCCACTGATGGCCCTTGTTTATGCTGCAAAGCCATTAGACTGTTCTTTGGTAAAAGAAAATGAAGAAACAAATAAATAAATATTTCTAAGTATTTCATTTTTGACTTAAGAAAAACATAAGCAGAGCCTGTGGCTAGAGGAGCCTGACTGCATGCTGGTGGGGGGTAAAAGACAGCCTGGGGGGGCATGGAGGGCGTCTGTTTTTTAATGAGCTGAAACTTTAAATACTGCATAATGCATAATAAAAATGGATAGTTCATTTAACTCTCTGGATAAGTCGTGGAAAAACTATTAAAATCCATTACTCTTAATGTCAACAGAGTAAGCATTAAGTATGAACGAAGTGAACATGATACTACATCAACACCAAGAGAAAAACAAAACAATAATCAACTTGCATTGGAAGAAAAAAAGGCATTAGTCACAAGGTTAAGTGCACAAGCCTAAGTGCACTGAACTAAACCCATTATATAGAAATGACAATGATGTATTAAACTATATGGATCTCTGAATTACTTGAAAGATAAGAATTAGTACCTTTGGATGCCTTAAATGTGGAGTAAGATTAAGGGACCTTGATGGAATTGTCCAACATTTTCACTTATTTCAGTTGGGACCGGTCCTTAAAAGACAAGATGACTGACAGACATTTCAGCCACCCACAGTCAGCAGCTTTGGCAACACTGATTGGCACAGCAGGCTCTTTCAACAACCCCCCACCTCAGAAAGAAAAAAAAAAGGATGGGGTGGGGGGCAGGGTGGGGTAATAAAAGAAATATGGTGCTCCTTGTCATCCCTTGGGTGAAGAGATACGCCATAATAGATTTTTAATGGCTCCACTACTTCAACCCATTAAAAAAAGAACGTCCTCACCCAACAATGTTTGATAGAGGTAGTGTTTCAAGTCTCAACGGCATGAGGTCAGCAATTATTACCCATTGAAACCACAAAATCCTGGAACAATGACAATGTTAACACAATGACTGTTTTTTGACACATTATGTTTTGCTCATTCAATATACTTCTCTCAGAGGTAACCAGCATGCATCCAGCCTGCAGCTGGAGATACAGCTACCTAAAAAGTAATGAGCTCTATGTTTCAGTGTCACATTTCAATTCAAAAAATGCCAATTCACTATGAAGATTGTGACGATGTTGGTTGGCACCTCTGAATTAAGATGTAATTTGAGTGTGATCCTCCTTACAGTGATTTGAGTGATGACTCTGGTACCCCTGCTGCTAGTGGAGCAAGCTTGGAGATGGTGCTAGTGGCCAATCTCGAGGCTTAATGATAACCTCACCAGCATTAGCTGCAGGGGTTGTTCATACAATAATTGTTTCTGCCAAGGCATATATCTATATGACAGAAAGAAAAATAATGTGATTTTTCCTGCTAAATAATTGATTTCAGAATTGGCCACATCAACCACTTGAAGAAAAAGGAACATGCTTAGTGCTCCTTTTTCACACAGAGGAAACTCAGAACTTATAAGCTAATTAGAAGATAATTACAAGACGTTGCAAGTTGATTAGCAATTTCACTGTTGCACATTAACAATTTACAGCTACATTTCAGCACTTGCTTTGCTTTATTTACCTAAATTCTAAACAGTACAAGTATTTAAAGATTTCACCTTGACAAAACTTATTACCAGCTTCAGCATGCAATTAAACTTGCCAAACAGGCATTAATTCTTTGTTCATTGCCACATTAGTTTTGTGTGGGGTGATTTAGCCACTTCAATACCGGGCTAGACTACCGCGGCTATTAAAAGGCATCAATCTCACACCAAAGAGTAGCCATATTTTCCATTAATTTACAGTAGCCCATTTGCAGTCCAGATATCGTAGACCTGCATTGGTGGTGACCGAGGTACAACGTGTAATGGTAAACCTCTGCTTGGGCTGAAGGGGTGCCCTCCCCTGCAGCTTAGAGTGGCTCACAGGCGCAGCCCTGAAAACAAATACAATGTAGTCACAGGCTCCGCAGCTTAGATTTCACTGACTCACATCATCCTGTAATAGCCAGACACAAAGATGCAGTCAGTTGCAACCCCATGCAATTATGTCTCATGCTGTACTGCAGTATCAATGCAGCACATGGGTCAAAGGGTCAATGAGTAATTAAGACATGGTTGCCTGAGCATTCCCCATGCACACTTTCAGCCCTGATGAAAGGTTGGAAGGAGGGGGAATTTAAGTGCAGCCTGATACTATGGATCAGATTTCCATAAGTGTGTCTAAATGTTCCTTGTTAAAGGCAATTAGTATGATTAAAAGATAATGTGGTATCATCACTCTATGATTAAAGGGGTTTTGTACATGAATACCCTACCATATGAGGAGGTTTAGTAATATTGCATACAACAAAGCTGTACCATTGCTGTCAGCCATTTGTTTCCATAGTGGTCCTTGAAGGGATAACAGCTTAATTGTAAATTTCTAGTTTGCAGAGATATTGTATTGAGACAAAGGTATTCAAATCATAGTTTTAATTCATCCCACTTCTTGACAGTAACATGCCATACTTTGTCAAACTTTAATATTGTGTAGAAAATGCATCTCAGCTGTGGCTCTCTGGGCTAAAACTTTCCCAAATGTGGATTTCTGCTTGTGGCAGCCACACTGCTCAGTATGTGGGTCCTTGGTATGAAAACCTTCAATCCAGGGCCTGCACCATTCACCGTGCAATGTTATTTCCATCCAGGGATGTTAAATAACTGATCCTGCTTATTTTTAGGGGATACAGATGGATATTGTGAACCTATCTTGACTTTAGACCATAAGGAAGGCATAACATGACATTTTTTGTCACAAAAGTCAATCATCCAGTAATATGGTCTTATGTAACTCAAGCAGGTTTTGCACATTAGGATCCTAAAGAGGAGCTTGTACAACATGAACAGCATGTAGGACAATATCAGTCTTCAAGAGCAAATAAGGGCAAAAGGTCCATTGATTTACATGTACAACAAGAAATTATTCCTTCAGTTTCATTGTTGCTAAAATAGAAGAGGCCAAGGCCAGAAAATTGAGGTCACTGATAAATGCTATTAGTAGGAGATGCTGAGGGGGTGAGGAAATCAATATGGCAGTTTGTCAAGCTGCCTCTCAGAGGGAGCAGGATTCTCTGCAGAAGAGGTAAGTGTGCCCTGTCAGCACAGCACATTACCAGAAATCAAAGGCCAAAGAAGGCCTGAAGGAGGGGATGTGGATGCCACTACACAAAGGCCACACTTTGGTAATTAAAACCCATTTTGTCAGACCTGTCCTGTTACCAGTTTTTCTCTAACACTATTGACTATCTGTTGCATGGAGAGTGATCACTAATTTCACTTTAAATAAATGAGCTAGAGTTATTTAAACTCAAGTATTTGTCAAACAAAGTGAAGCTAAAGACATGCAATCCAATAGAAGATGCAACTTTAATGTGAGCACTCCCTTATCTTATTCTTCTGAGATTGTAGAGTTTGAAGACGACGTAGTACTGTTATTCCTATCTCTATGTGAGGACCAGGAGCAATTAGGACTTGGGCACTGAAGGGAAGGTTGATGATATTTCTAAGTCTGTCCTTTTGATCATTATTAAAGCCCCTCATAAAGTTTTCAGAAGCCAATTCTGCAAAATTGGCAACAAACTAGTGTTAGATTTGTTAGCAACAGTGGTATAGTCATTGCGGTATGAAACTCATTATTCTTAAATCATATACTGTACAACCCATTCCATATACTTTCATTGCTGTAGTAAAGTAATATAATTATTTCAAAGGAGTCATGCACAGGAGGCTGGTGCCTAATTCCCATGAACACAAACAAACTTTATGAAAAGGCTTGGTTGGTGATCAATAAGATATGCTACTAAAAATCTCAAACCTTCCCTTAATTTAACTTAATTCCAATATCCATAGCTTTGTGCATACCACTGTCAGTATTGTATGTCAGCATAGTAATATGAATAAATGACTCCAATACTGCAACTTAAATAGTCTTTAATTTCTTCTTTAATAGTTGAACACTGATGGAATTACAGATGGTAGGGGATGGCCTGCTAGAGACAGGATGGCACTTCTGTCAAACCGCCCTCAGGTACACAATCTCTTGAATTGATAGGCCTGCAATACTCTCTTGAAGACACATTCAATATGATGTATTTCTTAGTTCAATACTGTGCACCTTCATCCTCTTTGTAGGCGAAATAGACTGTGACTGGTCCAGCACTCGTCTGCACCGTTTCTGCAGCCCCCACCACCAGCCAGCAACCAATGCCATAGGCTAAACAGGGGATACCTGCAACAAGTGGATACATTGTGTTCACATAAAATCCCAGTCTATTTGAAAATAAAATTGTATGAGAATAGCATGCATAAGGAACACTAAATGTATATCACACTGACCTAGATTGATGACTTTCAACATGGTGAAAAACCTATCCTCAAAGTCCAGGGTCTGTGGAGGTGCTTTAGTGCAATGATACTTAATAAAGGGGAAGCAGCCTGTTCTCAGTATCTGGTAGTTGGCCCCCTGAACTCTCCAGTTAAAGTTGGACAGTCCAAACTGATCGTTGTTGACGGCACTGTAGCGAACACAGTAGGAGGTCCAGGGCGGCAGTTTCCGCTGCATTAGGTGGCAGGTCAACACCTCTGAGGCTGCGGGTCGGATTTCTGTCTTGCCAAATGTGCTCGGAAACAACACAATCTTTAGAAAGATGTTGTGCATCTTCCTCAAAACTTCCTTCATAACTTATTCGAAAAGTAGCCCAGTTTCCCTTTGCTATTATTTGTATTTCTACCACCTGGACTGCATGGAAACACTTTAATTTCTTAATCCAGGTATCCTAGTCACAAATTATATGCATCAGAGAGTCCTTTCAAAGGCTGCTCAGTAGCGAGAAGCCCGCTACACACCACCGGGACAGAAAGTGTAACGACATGTTACCCAACTATTATTTTCGATGTTAGCTCCGCTAACGCAGCTAGCTAAGAATAGCAAACAAGACAGTCCAAGGTTGTTAGCTAAACGGAAATGACACCGTCCTTAATAGAGTCCACTACACGGGGCGTCAAGTCCTGATATACTGTTCATGTCAACACAAGTTAATTTTATAACAGCCATCACACTTGTGAAAATAGGTACATTGTCCTGCAGCTGTGCTGTACTGTACTCCTTGCTCTTACCGTGTACTCCCACTATAATCATCCGGCTGGAAACGCAGAGCACCTGTTTCTCAACAGAGACCGGCCCGCTTTAAACGATTTGAATGAATGGATACTTAATGGCTCCCTAAATGACACCTTCTGACTCCCAGGAGGAAAATACCTCGTGTTTATAATAATCACAAACAGTGTGGGCGTTCAATAATGTTTATTTTCTTTTTCTGACATGAAGGTCTATTCAGATTGCTAAAAGAGACTACACAACCATTTACTGTAACATCCATCATCAATACTGACAAGGACTTTCAGGACTCTGGCTTGCTGCGTTTGACCAGCTTTGATCCTTGGCCCACCTAACATACTGGAGTTTAAATAATCAAAGCATAATTGGAAATCAAAGTTGGCAAAGACATGATGACTTAACTTAGCATGAGTAAGGCAGTTGTATCAGTGACCCAGCTTAGTTTAGGCAACAGCGTTGTTATCCTCCACTGCTTGCACGTTGTTCTGGACAGTCATCTGCAGTACATCTTCTATGTCCTTGATCAGATCCTCAAATAAACATAAGAAGAAGGGTTAATTTATTAAATTAAAATTTAAATCACTACCCATTACCATCCCACATGAGCAGGGTCCTTCTAGGCCTTGTTCTGATTTCACTACATTTGTTTTTTTTTCATTAACTGGCCACACATTTCTTTGCTGAAAAGAACATTCCAGTTGACTACAGCTTGATTGAATATACTATACACTATCATGATGGACATGACTAGAGAGATCGTTAGGTCATTAACATGGACGGTACCTTGAAATTAGTGTCTCCTTGCATTTTAGGGGATGATATTTCCCGATGAATGACTGACAGATTCCGAGCAAAGGTCACTAGGGCTCCCTGGAGATCTTCCGAGATGGTTCTATTAACGACACCCCAAACAAATGAGTTTACTAATGATCCCGTGCTGCCAGCTAAAAAACAATCACCTTATGTATCTGGTGGTGGTGGTTAAATTAAAACTTTCTGCTGATAACATCCTCAGTCTTTAGGGGGAGATGTGAGCAAGGCTTGATTTAACTGTTACAACACTGTAAGCTAAAGGATTTGTGTGATAAATATCTTAAATAACCCTCTTCTTAAAAGCCGCTATGGGTTATAACAATATTTACAAAGCCAGAGGTGACATCTTAATCCTCTAAAAGAAGTGGCTTTATTCTCAGTCTATAGAACTCTTTAATCCACTTAATACTGTATTGTCATTTTATGAGCATGTCCATCCTCACAGAGGGAGGTAAACAAGGTGGTATCATACAAATATAATTTTTTGGTGTGCTGTGCGTGCTTGTGATAATAGATCATATTTACAATTTCCCATCAGTAAATTAACAGATATGCTTGTGACCCACAGTAAGGGCATGAGGGAAATAAGGGTCTGCTTCAGTGTCAAGGATTTGTGCCTTTTTAGGCCATTTTGCTGTTTTTTTTCCTGAGTGAACCCATAAAACATTACATGTCAGAATAAACTGAAATGAAGCAGTTTAGTTTTCCGATTTGATGAGGATGTATAATTGTGTGTATAGGAATGTAATGTGTTATGGGAAGAAATACATACACCATTCCAAGACTGCATCTCTCACTGCTGTCATGGAGAGCAAAAACGGTGCCTTGCCTCATCTGCAATTAACCAATTACAAGAACAGTTAAAAGACAAGCTCTATTGTTATATAGTGTAGATTAAATCAATCATATAACGTGTGTCAAAAATGAACAAGATGCAATTTTGATAAGGCCAACAGTTTCATCCTGACAGTGTTTTACCTTTATGTCAAATCCTATGCCTTGAGCCTTGCACATCTTAAAGAACACATTGTGGTGCACCATGGAAAGGTTAGTGTGAAACAAGTGGCTCCCAATAACCGCATAACGACTAGCCACAGGAGGCTGTGAAAAAAAGCAAGAAAGAGAAACAGAGACATGGCAAAAATGTAATAGTGTATGATTGCTGGCAATAGTCCTTTGTTAGTGCTAACTATGGTAAAATCTTTTTTACATGGAATTATATTTGGAGCTAAAGCATAATTACCATGGTGCATTCAGTGGCAACATGGCTAGAGTAGAGATGGCTGAACCCTGTACACATGTCCTTAGGGTCAGTGTTGAGTTCGGGGAGTATGTGTGATTAGTGAACATGATGAGTGTGGGGCACATGTGGTAAACTGTTGGGCCTTTCTTAATTAACTGCGGGGAGGAACAATTAATGTTTGGAAGACATGCCAAATGCAAGATGCACTTAATTGTATGATGCCAATCAAAGGAACTACAGGTTTGGGATTACAAATTTTTGTATTCAGAAGCAATACTGAATGCACAATACATATTACCATCAAAAAATCAAATAAAAGTGATTCTGAGAATGTCCTAAGTAATACTAGAGAGGTTGTTTAGTGAAAAGTGACAGGGCTCAAGAGGATAAAAATGTGCCTGGTTCACAAGCACTTTTGGGACACAAAATCAGCAGGACTTAGCCCCTGTGAGCACAGGAGATAGCCCATAACTCGCTGTGATGGCCGTGTGTTTGGACCCTCACACAACAATAAAAGTGTCCAGCAGGGATTTAATTGTGTTTGTAATATGCAGACACCTAATGATGGCCACTGCTGAAACCATTAACCATCGCAGTGGCTGAAATGCTGTAGTGAAGCACCAGGCCACCAACTAAATGAATGTTTGATAAAATAATACAAGTCGCGGATTAACAAGCGTAAACTCAGGCATGCTGCTAATAAAAGAAGTCTATTGTTTAAGGCCTGGCACCAGGTTGATGAGGTGTTCAAGCATGCAACACATGCATAATGAATATGGTATGAATTATTAATGTGTTGATTATTTAGGCTCATCTATCAAAATGATAATGAATTCAGCATCTAAACACCAATTGAGCTCAGTGCGTAATTACAGTATTTAGTTGTATTTAACAAAAATGAAGAGCAGAACACTGATCGATCTTAGTGATTACTGTGGTGCTAAAATAATTAGTTCTGAAGCCTCTGCTTGTTTTAGACAGCCAGTTTCTCTTGTTGAGGTCAAATATTAACTATAGACTTTGCAACTGTAAAAGTATATAATAACATAAAACATTAAGGTGCATTTCTAAATAATGCTTTTCACATTTCACAAAAATGTCCAATAATCAGTAATACCACAAAAATGAGACATAAAATTGTACTTTGGCTGCTATCTGGTGTGCTGAGGATTTCTCTGGCACTGGCACTTCTAAACGGCATGTGCGACAATTCAGCGTTCCACCAGTCGTTATCAGCAGCATCTGGGTCATGGCCAGCTGGTTACTGTGTCTCAGGTCCAGATCAATAGCCCACACCTGCAGACAGGACAACATGAAATCTATGTCACAGCATATGTCAGGCAAAACGAATACAAAACTAAAATATAAAATAAAATATTATATGCTTATTTTTTTATTTGGAACATCACAGAATCTCCCCCATAGAGCTTTATAAACAGATAAAACAGGGCCAATACCTTTTAGTCCTTACAGTATTATCCATGTTGTGAGGCAGGGGAAAGGAAAACACTGTTAATGGTTTCTGCATTACAGATGTAGGTATTTCAGTTGTGGAATGACACACGCACAAAGTAGATCCTGTCCTGAGTCCAGTTTGCCCTGGGCTAGTTTGTTTGGCTCATGTCCGGCGAGAAGCTAACTTCAGATATGTATGGTAAATGGCGTCATTATAAGTATATTAAGGGGTCAGGTATGGTCATAGCCTTCTGCTTAAACAGAGCTAATTTTCCCGATAATAACCTAATAGCTATGCCCTCTCTTCAAAAGTGGCAAATAAATCACCAGTGAAGGAGTTGTTAATAACTAAGTGGCAGTCGGCTGCCTCCCTTTGCTGTTCCTATTTGTCAAAGTAAACGTTCCTGCCACTGAATGCAAATAGCTGCCTGCCTCATGAACCCCACACTCTCTGCAGCCTGAGCACTTTATCTCCACTAGCACATGGACATCTGACCATAATGTACAGTAATTCTCTTTCATTTGTATTCAATTGCAAAATATTGTGATTCAAATAAGGAATGACATAACAGAGGCTGAATTTGTCTGTATTACTGATTCAAAAAGCAATAAAAGTGTCTGCTGTTACCCAAGGTTAGACTAACATTTCCTTTCAAAGTGAGTTCAATATGCACAATATTGTGAATATTAGTAAATGAAAAATAAATTGAAAAAAATTAAATAAAATGTTTTCATACAAGATGTCATTTTCAGCACTTTTTTCTTTTTCAGCACACAGGGAAATGCCCAAAAATATGTGATAAAAAAATAAGGCGTTTCTCTAGATTTTCTCTATGTAAATATTTTTGGCAGCTTAACCTGATTTTCAGGCCCGGGGAACTGGAACAGCCTTTCCAATGATTAAGAAAGACATTTGTTTATTGTTAATTGTCAAAAGTCAATTTTGCAATATATTTTTTCTTTATGAACAGTGCAGCCCTTATCTTTAAACACACTTACATTCTAAATCAGTAGCACAAGTCAAACCATCAAACAACATTTCAAATTGTGTGCATACATGTTTGGCAACAGTTCAGCAGTATGTATTGCACTGCACATCCTGTACTGTAGGTGGTAGCTACCAGTGGATAGATGTGAGCCTGTATGCATCACGTTGATACCTGGGACTGGGTGACGGACACACTCCACAGAGCCATTCACTCTGCTCACTAAAATCAAACCTCAATGTCCCATTGTCGTTATTAACAAAGCCGTGGGAAATGTAAGCCTGGATTGTACCTGTTTTCTATAGCCTTGCATTTTCATTAAAAACCCTGATGCTGCAGCTGGGGCTCCACCAGTCCACAATGTGAGGAAAGACTGCAAGGGCAAACATATGTGACCCACTTCTTCCCATCAAATAAAGTAGGCAGCTTTTAGCAACAGGTTTGAATCTAAATTGATGTTTAAATCCAGACAGGTTTGCCCATGTGGCTCTCTTCTGTCTGGGCTCTGTGTGTAGGGAGATGGGTAAGAATCTGTGATTCAGACTTCAATGTTGCTGCTTCTGTTGAAGCACATGCTGTTTAGAGTCTATTCTTAATTATGTTGTCAGTGAATCACATTCAATTTGTGGTCATCATTACAGCTGAAATTAATTTTTGGGCTGTCATTCTGCCATTCTAAACGGTTAAAGAAACAGCAGCTACTATGATAAATTTGAGAAATAGCATAGTTTTAGATCTGAGTGTCACAATGTTTTGTCACTGCAAAGACAGCTTAGTTTGTCTATATGAAATCTTGAAATGTAACAATTACTATGAGGTGTAATGAAGTCCACTGCCCTAGTAGGCACAGTTCTGCTGACAAAAACATTTTTGACACGATTATACATTTCAGAACAATCAGAAATAGCGCTGCACCACTATGAAAATTCAGTTCAATCAAAAATAATTTAAGTTTCAAGACACAAATTGCATTGTCTAATACAGCTTTGGCTTACGCTGTCTGTTACACTGTGCCCAATCCATAAGATACTACCCTCTAGTGGCAACAGTTCCCTCAACTACTTTAAATTCATTTCTGATTGGGAATCCATTATGAATTGTAAAATAAATACAGTATTGACAGGGAAAAGAGAAAAAAACATACAAATTTCCTGATTCCTGAATGTCTGGAATATATAAAAAAAGATAGATAATAAATGGAGTATTTCTTTGCAATGGATTTTTTAAGAAAGACAAAAAAAAAGCACAGAACATTTTCATGTGTCCATATTCATACCATTTGTAACTGTGAAGTAGTCCCAGTACTTTCTCCACTGTATTACAGGTTCAGCATGTTAAATGCTATATTATAAACAGAGTATTTCATTTTACAGCTCTGGATCAATAGGCAGTCAATGTAGCCACATGCTAGGAGCAGAGGTTAAACCATCATAAACCAGTCAATTTCCAATATCATGAATCAAGCAGGTTTCAACAAAACTAAATCCTGACAAATGAGTTAAGGTTTCCATGGTGTCCTGTTATAATAACAAGACAAATATCAGAGAGCCCTGCAAGTAACCAGGTTAAACACTGACAGGGCATCCCCGAAATCAGTCAAATCACTTTAGAATGACCTATTGTCTGAAAGATAGGTGTCTCTGAGTTTCTCGGGTGTTGTAAGGTTAAAGGGCAAGCCTTAAATGGTGGAATCAGTGTATTGACACAATAAGACCTGACAGTTTATTAGATGGCCTTGTGAAACATTTGGTCCCTCTGCCCACTGTTTGCCTTGCGTGTTTTACAGGTCCCAGGGGAGCCGTAGGGCCGGCATCTATCTGCTCGTATGGATCCCTGACCCAGCCTACTCTCTGACCAGTATGGTGAAATGGAGTGTTTTGACACCATGCATTGCAACAGCCTGACCATATTTATCCTGGTAACATAAGCTGAGACTTCAATTTGCCCTGGCTGTGTCTCACCTTCTGCTCCAAGGTGCTGTAGTTCAGGAAGGTGGCCAGGTCCAGGGAGACATAGCCTACGATAAGACGCTGCAGACAGGCTTGGCCTACGCGCATGCAGATGGAGTGCAGGGTGCCTGGGCATACAGAGGTCTGGGGGACAGAGGAGCCTATGGTTTCCAGCTGACAGGAGCCGTGGAGCTGGTCTCCACAGGACAGCATGGTCACCTCACCCCCAGGCTCCAGCAGGAGATCCACTGTCAGACAAGTCAAACTGTCTGACGGGGGGTAGGCCTCCACTACCCCACCTGGACGCACACAGACACACAGTGGAAGAGAGGGATGGCTCCAGTACAAACAAGGTTGATTGAGTCAGTAAAGGTTACCCATAAAACACCAACACCTGAGCTCTCTTTTGATGTCAGCACTTTTTTTCCATTCAAACATTTAAAACATGGCAGTAGCAGCTGCTTGATAACCAACAAGAGCAACAGGAGAATTAATTCATTTGTCAGTTAACATCGGCAACATTTGTGCACTGAAAAAGGACATAGCAAGTTAGAGCTGGCATGTTCTAAATGGGAGTATTTGCTAGTGAATAGCTTTCCGTGCCTGACAATAGGCGTCTGACCTTGCCTGAGGAAGGTCTTCAGGAAGCAGGCCCAGTTGGGATAGCAGGAGGTTTTAGCAGGCTGGGCATGATGGGCCAACCACTCTGGGACCTCATCTAGATATTTGAGCAGAACAGACTCCTGCGAAAAGGAAAGTGAAAGTGTATACATCAGGGATCTACAGGATTGGAGTTGGAGACCGATCTGAGGGCACTATGTACAGTTTGTTCATTCAATCAAGTTCATTCATTCAATTCAAGTCTAGGTTACGTTATTTTGTTCCATTATCATAGCATTCCAGGTGTCCACCACATTGCTGGAAATGCCCTTGTATTACCAGGATGACTCCAGTGACTGGCTGTTATCCTTGAGACCTTTGGTGGCTGCTTCAATTTCTCTGAGTGCCTGATGGATACTGCGAGAGGGTCTATCGGTGAGTGACAGCCTATTATCAGAAGGCCTCAGGAGTCTAATGGCTTTAACTCACAGCCGTGGAGACAGCACCTGCCCTCAATAACAACTCCCTCCACTGGGTGGCTGATGAATACCTAAGATAACCCCATCTATCTGGGGATCAATCAGGACTTGACAGGGATCGATATCACTCTTGTTTCTGTAACTACGAAATGCCATAATGGTTTCACCCCTTAATTATGCTGTTAATTGCCAACTTTCGCTTTAGGTGTCCCTTAAACAGACCATGCTTTAATGTCATGAAAGTAGTAACAATGGCTCCACTAAATGTTAATCTGCCCTTTTGCTATATACTAAGAAATTGCAATTAATTGCTTATGTTGACTGGATACCGTGTCCGAATGAGATGGATGAGTTGATTCCCAAGTATTCTTTTAATTGCATAGTCTATAATAATATCTGTGTCTGTCAGAAAGAAAATGACTTTGCACACAGTAAAATCTGTGAAACTGAACCACCTTTCTTCTTACCCGTCAAAAAGATGACTAAATTCTGAATGGAAATAATGTCTTTGTTGTTTTATCATTCTATCTAGAGCGTTACTTTGTTTTGAGTATATTCTGTCTGGCTTCATTGGAGATGGAACTGGAGATTATGCTGTTGATATTCCAGTCATGTAACAGCCATCATCATATTCAAGTACTGTAAAAGGCGAGGTCAAATGCTACACAGTGATTCACCCTACACAAACCATGAAGCACACAATGGTGCGGCAAAAAGTGTAAGGCAACGGTTGCCATTTTCAACGGAAGAGCAAGCTCACCCCGGGATTTTGCCTATGCAGTTCACAGAAACAGCAGGACAGGAGGAAAAGAAAGAGAGGTATTTTGCAATAAATTATTTGGACTTAAACTGCGAACAGTACCCTGTGATAGGATTCAAGCTTTGCTTGGTGTCCACATAAAGCCAAGCAATCTGGTCATAAATAAAATAGATGTAGCCCTGCCTCTGATTGCCATTTCATCTCTCCATTACACAGCGAAACAACTGAGAAACTGTCTTGAGAATAGACAGGGCATAATCTGACTAGCCATACACTTCATGCACATTCATTTGCTATAGCGCTGTCCCACCACTACCAGAGGGACAGAGTAAGACTTCAGCCTCAACCTCCCACAGCTCACCACTAATTTCATGGGTAATATCAACATATGAATTATTAATATTAAATCCAACATATGGGTTGTTTTCATGTCCATCATTTTGCATCCCTGGTTTAATTTAACACCTTACTAGGAGGTGAGAAAATGCCCTCTGCAAAAACACTGCACAGAAATGAGTGATATTAAGTAAAAGCAAGGGAAACACAAAACAAACAAAACAAAACAAAAACGGACTGGAAAATTGTTCCGTTTTAGGGATTAATTAAGTTCAGGCAGAACGGTAAAGTCCTCGATGTAAACAGAGAGACTGCACAATATTTAGACAGAAAACATCTGTATAAAAGTCCCTCTAACTCTTTAGTAGTGGTGATTATCAAATGACCCATTTCCTTGACAAACCTAACCTAAATAAGGTGTTGCTCAAGATCTGTTTGCACACAGCATGACAAAAAGAAATGCTCCATCTGTTGACGCTATTAGGTGTAATTTTTACCCTCTTGTGCCTAATGATCCATATGCAAGCTGTGTGTTTGAGTGCTTAAGTGTATGTATGGCCCCCTTCAGGCATTGCATGGGTGCAGATCTACACATCTTTAACCTCTCTCTGTGTAAATGCTGAAAGAGCTCTGGGGGCTTTTGTAGGCTGAAACATTGTGCTGGGGGCCATGGGCCTCACAATATTAAGAGGAGCACACTATTTTCTAGACCTCTGTGGAAGCTCCTATAGTGTGAATAGGCTCTCTCCTCCTCCTCTTCCTACCCCTACAGCCTTTCTTTACCATGGCCAGAAGGGATCGGAGGGTGATCTTCTTCTAAAAGACCACATGGCATTCTTGTATTCTTCTATGTCAGTCAGGCTGCTCTTCTTCACGCTGAGCCCCCCAGAGCAAGCAATAATTAAACAATATGCACACAGTCTGTTTAAGCGAAGGCCAACTCTACTCCTTTATGCCCTCACTCCACTTTACAGGGATCATCAATGGTACAGGACACCCCACTGGTTTTCATGGTTCACTTATTTGCTTATTTTTTGGTAAGCGATGATTTTAGTGATGAACTGTTAAATTATGAATTAGTATTTGAAATGTTTTAATCATTTCTGTTACATTAATAATTCATTAAATTGCTATTATTTTAATAAACATTATAAACATTATGCTTAAATGTTTGTTGAATTGTGAGAATCTATCCTATACATTAGCTGTCGTTGCAATTAGGTCTACTTCCTTTCAGCCAAGTGCTACAGTAATGAGAGCTATATCTCAAAATATACTGCCATGCTGAAACATCTATCTGCAGTTTCTACTGTGAGGAAAGGACAGCAAGAATATACATTGATATAAAATATTCATATGTTCGAGTCTAACCAACAACATAGTTCTGTAGGTCTAATGTATTATGCTTTCAGCACTGTATAGAACCCAAAGTTTAAATTGCCAACTTCAATATACACAAAGCATAATAGGAAAAGGATGGTATAACAAATTCAAGGGGCTAATACATTTGAGGGGAAACAATGTCATAACAAAAAACCCTCATCCTATGAGGAGCACAGGATGTGGGCTTGCCTTTGATTAAAAGAGCAAGGTGTAGAATAAAGGCCAGTTAAAGTGTTGTGTCCATATGGCCCAGAAGCCCTGAGGCTGTCGTCCTACACTGGGGGCCTCGGCACTCTTCCCTCTCCATGGGACCCCAGCTGGTGAAACAAACCCCATTTACTTTCCTGCGCTGCCTCTGCCACCATTATGGACCTTGGCTGTGGCTCAGCCACTCTGCCATAATTAACAGCACCAATGCCACAACAATTACAGCCCTGCACCACACACACACTATGAATCAAAGAAGGAGTTAATCGGAGCAAAGCGGAGCGAGCCATAAGAAGCTTGAGATGGCTGCTGTTCTTTAGAATAGAATAAAAGGTAAAATCATTGTGCTCCAAGCCCACAATGATTAGCCTGTAATTAGTTTACACAAAGCTCCCTGTTAAATGGCAAAACACAGTAATTAACACATGACAGAAAATCAAAGGCTACTTTGTAAGCATATGAGAAATAAGTGCCAGAGGCTCAGAAGCTGTGTACAGATTACAATGTACTAAATTAATGCTTTCCTAACAATTAAGTACATATTATTTGCTCTGGATATGTTTAAGATATAATCTTAAAAGTGAATGCTGATTCTTGGAATAATGATAATCTAATCTAATCTAACCCTACACGTTGTATTTGTATTCTAAGGTTCCCATTACAACAACAATGCACTCATGCTAGAAATAGCAGATCAAAGCAGCACCATCAGCGGCAATAAAGATTTAAGTCTTTAGTGTCATTGGTACTTAAATCTACTGTCAAGACATGTGTAATGTATGTGAAATAATGTTGTAAATCTGTCTCACTGACTTCAATTTCTAAAGATTTAAAGTAAGCCACACACCACTGTCAGGTGAGTGAGGGAATTAATACTGTTTACTGTTTACTGTCCTCTCCAACACACCAACACTAACTAATAGGTCTGCCTCAGAGGATGGATAATGGCTGTGTGTATACCCAGATATTTTAGCTATTGATATAATGCTCTCTGGCTCTAGGGACGATGCTGAAAATACTGTACCACAGGGACCACCACTGTGACTGTTTATGCTAAGGTACCCTACTCTGAACTGAATGATGGTATCTCTCTGACCCCACTGTGACCTATGCTTTGATTCATTCATTGAGAGGCATGAATGAATTTGTGAGCCGTCTAGTCCCAGCCTAGTCTCAACCAGGAGGACAAACTCCATTTTAATATCTGGATGTTAGAGGTTACATTTAAATGTCTAATTTCTCCTTGGTATGGATGTAATAATAATAGCAATAAACCTCATTTGTATAGCACTTTTATAAAACCAGAGTGTACAAAGTGCTTTGGAGGAAGCCATAAAAACAAGACATAATAGTAAAAACATCAATTTAAGTAGAAGAAATAAGGGAAATAAATAAAAAGGGAAAATAAAAAACAACAATAAAAGGCAAGTAAATTCAATAAAAATGACTTAAAAGCAATGTGCTTGAAGAAGTGATCCCACAGATTGTGACATCAATTGCATGATGTTATCTTTTGGGGTCATATCTATACCTGAGCCCATTCTGTGCTCCACAGATCAGGACCATGACGACGGTACTCTTGCAGGGCCCAGCTATAGCAGCTAAGATGGCACACATCACAGTACGCCGTGCCACGGCCACCCTGCTCGGAGTCCATCTTGAATAGCCAGCGCTGCACATCCACGTTCTGAGTCATTAGCTGGGCCAGTGTTTCATGAAGCTAAGCCAAAACAAAAAAATATGTGAATTACAAACTAAATGACAAATATTATTACAAGTGAAAAGTTATGTAAATGTGTTCTTCCATGTTATCTGGCACTGCTGAGGGACTCCATGCTGTGGTGTGTGTATTTGTACATGTGTGTTTTTAGTCTCTGACCTGGTTAAGGGAGTAAATGTCTCCCTGCCCAGGGGGTACATCAACCTCTGCCCCAGCGAAGATCCTCCTCCCTCCAGACTTGGTGCTGTAGAGCTGTGCTATGGCCGGCTCTGGGCCCAGGATGGGCACTCCCAGCTCATCAGCCACTGCCAAATCATCCACATGGGCCACTCCGCCCACGATATAGGCCTCCTTGCCCTGGATCAGGTTCCTGATACGCTTCAAGGTGTGTGGGCTGTACTTTAGCAGTGTGGACAGACACATGTTATGGGTCTAGGAAAGAGGAGGGGAGAAAGATTACTGCAGGAGCTAGGAGTTCTCTGTGTCTCTTCCAAGGGTTGTTCCTTGACCTGATTTATCACTGTGTACACACAACAGATCTATTATTGTAATAGCCAGCAGGGTTTTGACCTCTCCTGTATTCCAGCAGGTTGAATTGATAAAAGCTGCCGGTGGGAGGCCTCCCCTATCCTTCACGTCTTTAATGTGTGCTAGCAATGAGCTCCTTGGGAATACAACTAATTACTTCACATCTGTATTTATTTGATCCACATGGAATTATCCCTTCTGTCATTGGCAGAATGCGCTGCCAGCCATGGGTAGCAGTGATTCATCTCAGCAACACGTCTGGCACAGTTTAACAACAAAACAGCAGGAAAATCAATAGGGAGAAATGAAGAAGACCATGCCATGTTGTACATTTAATCTAGTGCAAAAGCGTAGGACATAAAAACACAACATAGTAAGAGCCACAATTTTATTGTATGGAAATAATTAAAACTGAGCAGTCACACGATGCAGAATTGCTCAAGAATGCAGCATTTAGATAGAATAAATATTGAGTTAATAAACCAATTAAAATGCATTTGAATTATTCATTAGACACCAGCTAGAAACCATGAAATATATTTTAATTTACTAAAATTAATATCACTTTAGTATGTTTACCTTGACCTAACATAGATGTTCCATTTAAAATCTACTAAAAGGAAATAAACTGTCACAGAACAACTCTTTAGTAACAACCTCCTCTAGTACCCTCTATAGGACAGTACACAAACTACAGATGTTCATGGCCAACAATAGATTTCTAAACAACATCGAATTCTAAGATACATATTCATACAAAAAATTGTACAAAAAAATCTGTGTGATTGTCCTTAC
>CABFOQ010023925.1:6893-65114 GCA_900660455.1 Gephyroberyx darwinii
CGCCAGGTTGTACCAGCGGCGACACACCCGTGCACAGCGGCACAGCTGATTGGTGGGGAGATGAGAGAAGATCTGCAGAAGGGCGTGGTCAGGGAGGAGGTCGATGGGGGCGTGGTGGTGGCTTTTTGATTGGCGGGAGCGTGTGTGAGTGCCTGGCTGTTGGTGAACCACGGCGACAGTCTCTGCAGGGGCAGAAGAGGAAGAGGAGGAGTTGGTCTCGTGGCCATTGCTGGAGAGGGCTGGTGAGGAGAGAGAGGAGGACTTGGACGGCAGGATAAGACCGGGACTGGGAGTACTCAGTGTCCGTGTGCTTGAGTCCAAACCTGAAGAAATTACAGAGAGAGAGAGAGAGAGAGAGACAGAGAGAGTTAATCTCAGAATCTGAAACCCAGATACATATTTTTCCCAGTCCTCATTTGGAAAAGTTTGAACTCTAGTTTGAACTTGAGATAGTTCTCCTATCTAAAAGTGTATGTCATTATTGAAAACTCCTCTTAATGAAGTCAACTGTATTAACTGCTCTGATTAAGCCCCTGAACCACAGATGGTGCCACAGCCATGCCAGCTATTATCATCAATGGATAAGCGCTTGTTTTTCCATGGATCTCGTTATCATCTTTTGGGATGTTTGTGAAAAAGTTTCAAGTTTATCTTCCAGGCACTTGGGCAGCAGTCACAGGGCCTCCTCGTCAGAGGAACTCGGTGGGTTCAAAGCAAGCAGCTGAGGGGTTTGGTGCTGCAGCTGACATTGTATGGTTCACCCCGTGTAAACACTGAGGCCCCCCCCTGACAGATGTGTGCTGATTGCCGCCACGTCTAGAGACACAAACGTGAGAAGCGGTGGCTGGATCCCATCACTGTGGCGTGAGACGGTGGAGACCCCCACCTACTTTGGCTGGGACGTCGGATCTGATTCCTGGGGTCGACCCATCACGCTGGGACACAGAGTGCTCTCCTCTGATGCTATCTGTCTCCTCATCACCCCTCCAACTCGCCTCATCCAAACTTGAAGAATTCACTTGGATTGATAGTTATCACTAAAAGCCTTTGAAAGTAGTCGCTAGTATGATGTCACCTACGGCCGTCCCACTGTGGGAGCCTGCAGGCTTTATCAGCTAAAAACAAGGTATTAGCATCTGTCTAAGTATGAGTCCTATGTCCAAGACACTCAGTTATGTGATGGTAGAGGCATGTGAATTATCTCCTCTGGTCAATTTCCTCTGTTGAGTGTAAATAAATGAGTACTGTTAAACTATAGACTCATTCCATAATGCAATATATCCATTTTCTTCCACAAAAAAGTTCAGTGATCAATAAGTAGTAATACTTTATAATATACTAAACTTTATGTGTACACACAAATGAATATAATATGAAGAATTGGAACATTTATAATAACATTGTATCAACATTTTGTTAATATTATTACTAAGTTAATGCTTTTACAGTACTGACCAAAATGTGTAGGTTCACAGATGAGACTGAGGACCATACATTTCTAATGCCGGTCATTTAGATTCAACAATGTCAGTATATAGATGTTGCAGACAGAAGGTCAGCTGGTTCTGTATGATGTCTGCATGTACTTGACAAATGGACAGCGTCCTGCCTGTCATGTAGATTTGTGTGCTCGGACAGACAGGCGGGCAGTGACACTCCTAAAGACTGTCCTGTAGATCTGTATTCCAGATCCCGGGTCAGCCTGCCTCTGAGCCTGGCTCTGATGACATCCGCAGACTCATCCTCTCGGGGGAACGCAGCCCCAGTATCACAGCTTGGCGAAACTTTCAAACTCCCACTTGTACACTATAAAGCATACACAACCGCACACACACAAAAACACAAACAAAATAAGCAGGAGCGTCAGTGTCATTACAGCATCAAACACTCAACCTCATTAAAAAGATGTAATTCTGTTTGTGGTAAACACATTTTATTCAGCTTTCATGAGGATGTTGAGGGTTTAGGGTTCTCAAGGGCTATGGCTGACCTCGGTTTGGGTTTGAACGCATCGCCTTCTTGTGGGTGGTCTATTTATAAAGGGTTCTACTTAAATATGTGGCATGTTGAGCATTAAACGCCAACGTGAACAGAGGTGGGGTTATTCCAAAGTCATCTAACTTATCTTGGCCTGTGGTTCTCCTAAAATGACTTTCGCTGACGACATTTCACATTTCATAGCTTATACAAAGGATTTCATGGTCTGAGGTCAAAATTAATTAAATACCTCATCTACTTCAAATTTCACACGCCTGTCTAAATATTTCATGATGGCAGTGGTGGTTCTGAGCTTTTGTGCTTATACAAGTACTTCATAAATATTAGAGGATTCCTGAGCTAATACATAGTGTTTGTGGATTTATGCAACATGACTGGAACCACACACTGCGCAACACAGCACTATACAAACAAGAGAAAATACCCTGGGCCAAAGGGGCCTATGCATTTGCTGCACTAAATAATACTGATAATCATAAGGTAACAATAGCTATACTTAAAGTTAAAATTCAAATCTAGAGATCGATCCATCATTCGATCCATGGTATCGAAACATCAAAAAGATCTACATATTTGGTTACTTGCAGTACCAAAATCATGACATCCTGGAGAAGATCAGATTTTCCACTGAGCCTTGCGCATGCCTGACACAGACACATTACGTGAGCCATTAGTTTTGATGGATGAATGAGGCACTGTTTCATAATCCAAATCCAAGCTAATGCAATGGCTTTTGCATGCAGGAGACAAACTCATCTGCCACTGGCCAAGGAGCAACTTCCAAATTGCGTAATTACATGTGTCACTGATCGTAAGAGTGTTCCAAGCCAGGAGAATCACAGTGCTACTAATTACAGTACATTTCCCCCCTTCCCTTCAAGCCATGCTTTCACGCAGCTGGTGGGAGAAGTTAAATGAAGACAGCTTTCCATTTGCTTTGCTTTTGTATTTTGGATGGAGAGCACCTGGGCTTCTTTTAGGAAGAGTGCCATTTTGAAAAAGATAGCTACAAGAAAGGATGACATCTAAGAATAAAGTTTTCCCAGAAACACGCTGGTCATGTTGACTGGGTAAGTAAATCATATATTTTTAAAAACACCAGTGACCGCTGACGCTGCATGCACACTGCAGTTGCAGTCCATATTTAAGACTTGCTCTTGCAGAATAGTACAGAGACTGACATTCTCACCAAACACATGCTGCTGTTTTGCAATGGCAACTAAACTCAGCATGATTAAAAATTAGTTTTACAATAAACTGTAGATTTCAACCTCTTTCCGCCTCAGTCAGCCATCTCCAGCTAGAGCATGACTTATAAAAGTTGAACTTCCCTCTGTGGTTGTACACGTTGTCTGCTATACTGTTCAAGAGACATTTGATCCAGTCCCAAGAGTAAAACAAACACGCACTGTCTTTTAAAGTCATGTAGAGACTGCTTTTGACAGTCCAAATTAATTATTATCCTACTGCACGCCATTGGCCTGGGTAAATAAAGAGCCACGGCTTTTGACGTAAAAAGTATGCAGACAAAAAAGTGCCAGACATAACACAAAGATCCAGACGAAACAAATTACCTGAAAAAAGAAGTCAAGTATATTGTCATGCCTGAGATGGTATAAAGGTTGAAATGCTCACATCTGGAACCGCATTTTGCTCTGAAGGCTCTTCTTTGGGATAAAATCCAGGACCACACCAAGGCCTTTGCATATACACAGTGTGCCTCTCAACTATTCTACAGTCTCCATAAAGAAATACTACTACTAACAGTAGGACTGTTTATCCTCTTTAAAAAAACAACAAAATTCAACCAATAGACTCAAAATAATCGTAGTTATCAACTGTATGATTGGTTTTAAGGAAATGACGGACAAAATAGGAGCATAAAGTTCCCAACTCCCAGCATGAAGGAATAAACTTTTCTGTAACTCTCAATCACTGTTGAAATCTGTCTAAGTTAACCAGTGGAGTCGTGTTTTATATCTCTGTATCACTTGCAAACCGATCATTAACAGAACAAATATCAGGCAGCTGTTAAACTTCTCTTGAAGGCGCTGTGAGTGCAGATGGTGGAAGATTCATTTTGGTTTGGGAAATTGGAGGGAAAATAGTCGAACATCTGGTCTTTACCCTGGACAAAGAATAACGGGCAGTGGTAAAATGAAAAAGAACTCATGCATTTTGAATGTGCATATAGCCACAGCAAGGCATACTTGGCTGAAATCTTTTGCCACTAATGCCCAAATCTATGATGATCCACAGCAGTTCCCCAGCAGGATCCCATTAACATCAGCTTACCCTAACTTCTGGGACACATTTGGAGCATCCTTTGATACCAGAAGTTTAATGTAAATCAATTGGAGTGATCACTGGAAAGACAAGATGACTGCATGATGAAGAGTCACAGCTGGTTGTTCGGGTGTTGAAAACGATACAAAGGTTGATAGATTTCAGAAATGTAATGCACACAGATGATCAGACCAGGGGAGGGAAAACAGAGGAACAAGAGAGTTTAGATCATTTGAGGGCTTCCAAAAAGAAAAGGCAGAGAGACAAGAAGAAAAGAAGAGGGAAGATAAATTGGCAAAAGAGCCAGCAGGCCTTACCAGAGACTGAGACAAGTGCACAGGAAGGGTCAATCCAGACTTTGACGCAGTCTGGTCATAAACTAAAGCTAGGGGGATTGTATTCAGGATCTCGCAGTGCTGTGAAGCTCTGCTAAGACCCTGTCTGGAGCTAGTGGGATTATTACTGCTGCATCTGGCAGAACGGACCAATCCATTACCTCAATGCCATTAGCCCAGTGACATGTTCCTGCTCCTCAGTCTTATCCAATTTGCTCCTCCCTGCACAATCCATGAAGTGGGAGTGATGGGGTGGGGTCATATGATAGCGTGGTGTACAGTATGTGGGGAAATCAGTGATACTCATTTCCTAGTCCTAAATGGTCAGGAAAAGTGCAATCGAGGAGCAGCGATTTGTCTGAAAGAGATGCACAGTATCCATAACACAAACATTTAAAATGTTTAAAAAAAACATTTAACACTGCAAGGTGGGCCTGCAAGCGTATGTGCTTCGGTTTTTTGAAGGGAAACATCCGACTGAAACAGACTGCTCTTAGGATAAAACATCTAGGTCTATCTTGTGTTTTATTGAATACATGGAAGTTGATATTACTGTACAGTGTGGCGGCTTGGATATCAGCAAGGCCTTCACTACAGGAAGGTCTTACGTCACCAGACAAGCCGAAAGACAATAGGGCCTGGTGGTTTCTTTACAATGTGCACACTAGGACAGGAAACAGAGTTCTCAGCACCACACAACCCCCATAGCTCCTCCACTTCTGGACTGCAACTCGTCTCTCACACTAAAGCAAGTCATTTTCAAGGCTTGTGCAGCACTAGATTTTGCTATATGTGTGCCAGACCCTCTAACGTGCATCCCCCCAAAACACTACTAATTTTCTCGGGCAGCTTTGTGCCTCTGTAGGCCCTACTGTCTGTTCCAAGGACACAAACATCTCCCCAGTCTGCCCTCTTAACTTTGGCAATCTTCAGCCGAGGAGGACTGCAGACACTCAGGCATCCGACAGCCAAACCTTAAAGCTTGATCTGCTCAAACTCACTCCTTCAGAGAGGGGCCTTTGTGTGTACCGTATGTACGTCTATTTATCACAGTGCTAATTCTCCAGAACAGAGATGACAGTCCAGGCTCCAAAAGCAATTTGGCACAGGGGACAAAACTGATCCGGACTCTTGCAAATCACTGACGTTGAAATATAAGAAGGTGATGCAATATTTTACAGGTTGTTAAATCACTGAGTCAAGACGGGGAAATAGAATTTGAAAGTTCTACGCAGGGGATAGCGAGTGCATGAGTTGGCGTTCTATAGATTTAACCTTTCAGTTTTGGTTCTAGTGTGTGTGGACAGCAAGTGTGGAGTGACGGCCATGCTAAATGACTCAGGAAAACACTGGCTGGGCACAACACACAAGCACTGCAGATCAGACAGGATTGGAAAAGCGTACACTAGCCCAAAGGGTTGATGTGGTTATGATGAGGAGCAAATGTAGTGATCTCATGTGGTCAAAGCAGCAGAGGAGGGGCGGTGCGGGGACTTAGGAAACTCAAAAGCTACACACTCCCTTCTCTGGAATTGAAAGATGTGCGGCTGTACACTCTTGACAAAAATGGTTCACTATAATTCCAGAAAGGGCTTCTTTTGGCTTGTACAATAGCAGGACTGTTGTGCAATAAAAACTCTTTTAGAAAGGTTCTTCATAAAACCTTCATGATGACACAAATAACCCTTTGAGAATGATCCACTTTGAGGTCATCCACGGTAAACTTGTTTCAAAGGCAGATGCTTAGACCACCAAGAGTAAAAGTTAAGGTAGTTAGGTATTTTGTTCTACTGGAGTTAGGAATTATCAAAGTCAAACTGAATGTCCATTTGGAACCATAAATTGTTCTTCTAATAAAAAAGAACCATTCAGATCTAAACAAGAACTTTTGAAGAATAGTGTAGAGTGCAGCGATGTCATTTTTTAATTTTCCTCTTATCTGCATGCTATTGCAGCTTCAGCCACAGCTGACACTTTCACGCTTACGTCATGAGACAAACCACAGCGTGAAAGGAGTAGATGAGGCCCAATGTGTCAGTTCAGCTAGTCCACAACTGCGGTCATATTGCCACATAAAAGCCCAAAGACCCAGGTGTATAACAGTAAAAATATCACTTGTGAGCCAAAATCTTACAAGCAGCAAGCATATGTTTCAGCCAAGTGGCATCTTTCCCAACTCCTGTCGAACATGCTACGGTAATGGTACAGAAAAATGGGATTCAGTGGAAGAAACTAAAATGGCAAATGCGTTTAAAACAAGTGGGACTGTGTGTTTCCTCTCTGAGACAGAGGATAAGAAGACTAAGCAGTAATCAGAGAAGAGTTATGGGATGGAACACTGCTCAACTGCCATACTTCCCCTCCTCCTTCAGTAAACGGCTTTCGCTTGTTTTCTTTTTCTTTCGCCGCCCTTTTCTGTGCATTTTCACTCAAATTTCCTGGCTCTAGGAGCTAGAGAGAAGGAAGGGGGATGGGCGAGGACAGCTGATGGAGAAAATGTGGGGGAAACGGCATTGACATTCTTTTCCTCTCTGTGTTCTCTTCAAATAGACACATTTTCAAAAAGAATTAGGTTGCAAATAGAAGCAAACCATCAATATTTATTTCATAATTGCTGTAGATAGGCTTATGAAAGGGTTTTCCAGCAGTATTGCAGTATTTGCAGTACTGAACTTCTCTGTGCTTGAAATGAGAGAAACCTCAAACACTACAAGCAATCAAACATAGCATTGGGATCTATATTGCTGATAGTCTATCAACTGCCAAATATTTCCTTCCAGAAAAAATGAGGCTTCCTCTTCTAAACAAACTTCTCAGCCTGTTTGAGCACCTTTCAACACAGCTGTCGAGCTGCAGAACAAATGCAGGATGAAGTTTCACCAAGGCTCTGAACAGATACATCTGTCACACTTGGTTGAAGTTTGCCCAGTGTCTATATTATTGTTTGGCTTAGAAGATATACTACTATAATTATTAGTGATGAATGATAAACGTTGGCTTTACAACGGAGGGTAGCCACTTGCATCTTTCCACTGCAGTGCATGCCCCGATGACAATGACAGACGTGAGCGCCACAGCTTCTTTCATATCTGGCACAGGAAAAATCAACATTGAAATACTATATATCATGGTGAGTAAACAAAACTACATGGGTCATCAGAGCATGAGGTTAGTTTACAGAAGAATGTAAGGGATTTGTTGCCCTTGGGAGGGCAAAAATATGAACATGTTGGAGACAGGAGCTTTCTCTACTGAGCTGTTTAGACTGCTCAGCTGACCCGCACACTGCACTCAGAATAGCCAACGTGGGAGTACTCTGGACAAGGCTGATCAACGTTATGAAAGCATGGTATTTTCTATTATTAGATTTGACTATGTGGTTCTTTATCTATCATTAGGGAGCTACTCCGGCTAATACAAATAAAATGGGAATCAGATATGTTGGTTTTATAGGTCAACTGTATTTGATTTCAAACATAAAATGAACAGAGATCTGTAGAAATGTAGGATCCCTCTGATTTACTGTCTTAGGTCAACCTACAGTATGGGGAAGTTGCATATGAACATCGACCTTATATGCTTTTAACTAAGTTTTTTATGGTGTGTAGGCAGAGAGCAAGTCTCCCCCTTCACTGTTATCACTATTTCTTTGGTCCTTGGCAGACAGAAAGGAAACAGGCATGTTCATTGTTCCCACAATTCCTCAGCTACCTTCCTGGTGCCATAACAAATGGAGTCAACTCTATAGCATAGCTGCTTCGGCATGATCAAAATCCCTGAGAATGTGTTCTACCAGTGGATGAAGCTTGACACCAACTCCAGCTGATACAGCAGGATCAACAGCAGTCTTCTCAAGTTACAAAATAGACGCCTAGCATCTAAGGGTGTTGTCAGTTTTACTCCTGCACACAACTGCCATGTCTGAGCCACATTCCTGAGGTACCCCTGAGTATGGGGTGTGCCAAAGAAAACCCTTGAGGCCCAGAGACTGCAGGGTCATAGTTTAACCCCTGCTGTGAGACGCTCAATTTCATCCCACAGGAAGGATTTACTGTACAGGACTGTGTGTTTCTGTCTGTAGCTAATAAGCAACTCAACTGGGTCAGCCCACCACAGGCCCTTCTAAATAATAAATGAAAACAGAGACATTGCAGAAACAAGCCAGATGACTGCCCAGCTCTTTTTGTTTTCAAACCTCATGAAAAAGAGAAAGTAGTATAACTTCCTAATTTTTATTTTGTGGGTGGAAACATGTCAGACCAATAAAGGGCAGTGACCTACTTTTTTTTTTTATCTGCATACTGATCTAGTCTTAAACGTATTTAGGCCAAATGATTACAAACTATTTGAATTGATCCAACAATACGTATTGCTACTAAAAACTTTATGGAGTTCAGCCTTCGAGACCGTCAACACTCATTTCATCAGAATGACAATACTCCAGAATAAAGAGCAGGACATTGTGCCTAGGCCCTCCATCCTAATCTGAATAGTCCCAGTGTGTGGTGGGGATGCAGACCAGACTGCTTCCTGATTAGTTTAGTGGACCACAGGATTGGGTGGGCATTGAGTGTGTGTGATCTGTCGGAGTGTGTGTGTGTGTGTGTGTGTGTGTGTGTGTTAGTGTGTATCTGTGTGCGTGTTTGTGTGTATGTGTCTGTTTAAGGAGGGGGGATTTAACTGTGGCGGTGGTGGTTCCAGACCATGTAATTACTCCCACTTAGCAGGGAGAAAAAAATAACAATTTCGGTCATAACACAGGAGGGAAATTATGGTCGGGTAGCCACCGGCCACGGTCTATACTCTCTCTATATCTATCTGCACAGGTTGTTCTCCAAGCAGACACATTCAGGACAATTATCAATTTCCCATAATACCCTGGTCGGGCTTCCAGCAGCTCTTCGATGGACAGATCCCAGTGAGTCAGCATTTCCACCAGTTCTACAGAGCCGCATGAGTAACAGTACTCTGCCTTGTCTGAAGGCACACTCTGAACTCTCATTTTGAATTGACCAGGAGGGTAAAGCTCACTAAATTAGCTCACTAAAAAAGCTCACTGAATTAACCTCACAAAATGTGGAGAGGGATTGACAAAGGTCAGGTCAGTTGCAGCACACATTCTTCATACTGAAAAGCAAACATACTAATTCACACACATTTTGCACGAAACCACAATTCTTCTTCTCTCTGCTCCGTTCTATTCTCTCTAAGCAACACCTTGAAATCTTGCATTGAGTGACAGTTACAACTACAGGCTATGGCTGGTGTGTGTTTTCTTGTGGGCAGCCCTAAACCACAAGAATACCCCGTGCATCAAACTGAAAGCAAATTGAAGATTGGTGATCATTATGCATGAGAGGTCTGTGTGTGTGTATGTGTGTGTATTTCTCTATCATAACAGTCTGTGAGTGGCCAAAGGATTCTGTGTCTGCCATAAAGTGCCATACAGCTGGCACAATATCTATCTCAGCTATCACTTGGTAGTCTCAGAGGAAGACCAGAGGACCATAGAGATGCCACTTTATGTATTTTAAGTTCATTATGTGTTTTAAGGGTGTTTATTGCCCTGTGGCACAAAATGATCATAATATATCTGTGGGGATTTGGTAGGGTTGCTGATCAATACCAATGACTCAATGATTATTTTGTGCGGTGCTGAGATTTCCTGGCTTCGAAAACGTGCTTTCTGCCATATACACTGTTTTGGAACAAACACTTACTACCCAACGGCATTTCAAGATAGTTCCAATACTTGAGATATAAGGTTTTTGCAAGACACTGAGGATATAGCATCTGGCTTCACAATGTTTCCTGAGCTATGGCCGTAGAGGCTTTGAAGAGTTCTACAAAGCAATAGCATGAAACTCTAGGAAAAAAATGAGGTTTTTACTGTTTTGGTGTGTTTGTTCTGTGTTAAAAATCAGCTACTTTGATTGACAGACTGTTAAAGAAATTGTAGACAGATTCTCATTCAAGACAGCTGCTGACAGGAGGCTTCAAAAGGCATTTGTCAGCTGCAAAGTATTTTTGAACTATTACGGTGAGCATACAGTTTACATTTGTAACACATACACTATTCACAATGAGGAGCAGTTCCCTATAGTAAGTCTGCCAGTTTGGAGGATTGCCTGTGCAGGAGAGGAGAGAGGCAGCCAGAGAGCTGGAGAGGGTAACGTCTGACTAGAAGGTGAAGTCTCTCCCATTTTCACACCATTTCTGTCTATCACAAACTCCTCTCTCTCCTTCTCTCCTCGCTTTCTTACACTCATACCTCCCTCACTGGCAACACTTTAGGCCTGATATTACCACAGTTTAGATAAGCATTCTTCCACAATGAGAAGCCAGAAGTGGCTTTTTTTTTTTTCAACAAATCACAAGAAATGCCTTTGGCTTCTTGGTTCTGATGGGAGCTGTGAGTTTGTTTTCAATTTAGGGTTATCCCAGGAACACACAGGTTTCTCCAAAAATAGGCAGTACAGAAAGTGGATGGGGGGAAGGGGGGAGGGAGAAGAGAGGGAAAGAAGGGAGGGGAGTTTGGTTAATAAGCACCAGATGCCTTACCTTCGGTGGTAGCCACATTCTTTGGAGCTTTAGTTGGTGTGTGATCTGTGCTTGAACTTATGTCAGACGAGATGCTTGAGCTCCCTTTACCTGTATTGAAAATGTTGAGAAAAACAGAAACTAAGGTGACACAGTATAGCCAATTTAAGGAGATGACGCAATTGCTGTTGCTGATACTGTATGTTGCTGTTGTGTGACCCTTGATTTTGTGTTTTTCTCTTTCTTTGAGTAACCTGAAAGTTTTCACAGCCCTTTATGGACAGAACTTCAGATTCATTACCGTAGAGCCTCTGAAAAACAGGTTTGGAGATATGAGGTTTACATTTGAAAGTGGTGGAATCTTACTTTGATACTGTTTTAGTATGGTAAAGAGGTATGAAGTGTAAGAAACAATAAGCCCCATCGCCCTCTCCATTCCTCTTTTATGTTCCTCGATTTTGGATGAATAGTTAGCCTTGGCACATGCACAAAGTCTCTGCTCGTTTGTTTGAGTAAGTGTCCCTTCTTGATATTTGGAAGAGGAATAAGGTTTCCAGAAATCCCCTTTAGCCTTTACTTCCACAGGGGAACCAGTGACAACACTCTTGAGCGAGAAACCAGTAATCACTGTATTTGATGTATGATTTCCATTAGATGTGTCATCAACAGCATGTTTCTTAGGTCACTCAGCCTGCATAACAGCAACTCAAAAGTGCCTTCACATTGACGTACAATTTGTACTGCATGAGCCATGTTGCATTAATGCATTTTAGTCCTCTATAACTCTACAGGCAGAGTATTACAACTATAGAAATGCTTGGTTGACCTTAGATAGACATGCTGAATTTCAAGGAGACGTGTGCCTCTTTGCTGCTAGAGTACCATAAGCTTGACTGTTATGGGGACTGCAGGCTGCCTGTGGAGTAGTTGTTTATTGCACTTCATTCCTCTGTCAGATCATAAATGCGGCTTTGTGGCTTTCCTGAGACTAAGTATGTGCCTTTTACCCAGCATGACAGGCTGAGAGGTATTCCCAAACAGTCACACCCACATGCATGTCAAGTGCAACCATCTAAATAGACGAGACAGTTCCCAAAATAGTCGTAAATATGAAATGCTTGTGAAGTAGAAAGTAGTCCGAGACAACTTTATAATAATGTATAGTCAAGAAAATTCTAAACATTGCATGCATAATAGCTTGCAGGACTAACACATTTCGAGTTTAACTCCTTCCTGCCACCTATGAGCACACACTCCCTGCCCAAAACACACACACACACACACAGAATTATTTAAAACCAGTGCAACTCATATGGTGTGAGTACGGTATAAACGACATGTTGTGGTGACATCACTGAGCCAGCACATCTGCTATGGCTTCCACTACAGTCCTCAGAAATGAGTCAGAAATTCATGGTGGAGAAGCATGCAGATGTCCACTTGAGAGCACTCTTCCATCAACATCTTAGCTGAGATCAGAGTAGCAGGCTTAAAGCTGGGTCAACACAAGCATAGTCTAAAAAAGGCAAAAAAAAATTGATTGAGATTTTTAATGTTTTGCTGGTTTTAGGATTCCTCTCTTCAGAGCGAAGACGTTTATGGGGATTTTGGGTTGACACAAGGAGATCTGTGCAAAGCGCCTGAGGATTGTTTGCTGTCTTTGATGGAAAAACAACTTTCAGAAAGGCCCTTGCTTCCTGTCTGATGCTTATATAATGTGTTGGAGGAGAGTTGTTGCATATTTGTAACCAACGTGCAATTAATTGTAGAGACGGACTTGAAAACAGATGTGGACAAATGGACTGCACTATTTGGCAATGGTAATTGATACACTGGTCAAAGACACTATCAAGATGACTCCAACGTAATTATTCTGCATTATTTTATTTTGTTAAAGCATGTAACAATACTGGGACTGTTCGGCATGGGCAGCAGTCTGAACATGTAGGTACAATGTTACTTTTACACAGGGGTTAATAACTCAGTCTACTGATTAGCACCTTCTTCCAATATTGTTGTTGTGGTGATTTATCAAAGCCATAGGTTTCCATTGTATCAGAAAATGAAGCTTAAAGACCTTGAAGACATGCTCATCTGAGGAGTCCCTTTCTTCTGAAAAGTTACAGTTCCCGAAAAGTTTCAGAATACCATTTAGTTTAAACTTTCATGGTGTAGGACAGTCCAATAAATATTTGTGAACATATAAAACTCTACAGCAAAACTAGAAACCAAAAAGAAACAGAAGTTGCATCACTGGCAAATCATAACTCAAGAGGTTTCTGACCTTGATGTCACAAAATTAATCCTTGAGAGGACACAAAAGGTTTCACGGGGGGAAGTTAGGTTAGAGTTCTCGTATCTTCATCTTAAAGTTTGCTGTCTACACTAGTGTGGTGCAAATTAGCTATCTAAATGCCAACTGAATTTCATCTGCCATCTTTGTTATGCTTGCAGTGGTCTACGGCTAACTAAGGTTATTAGTCACAAATTCACGAGCTCCAATTTGCCATGAACTCAGAGTAAGACTCAAACCTGCGATGTCATCTGGAGCAGCTCAGTAGACAACGAATGGAGAAACTCATTTTGTTTACTTAGAGAGTGTTTGACTTTTAATACCTAAATGGACTTAATTTCATTGTAATATCAATTCTGCAGCAGAAAATGAGATTGCCCCAGAAAACGCTCCTGGCTAGAGCAGGTCCAGATTGTAGAACTTGATGACATCATACGTTCCTCTTTGCTCTCTAGTTACTGCTTTAGGAAGAGAGCAGATCGGAGTTTTAGGTATACAAACATTTATCAGGGGCAGAGCTGCTCTGGAGGCAGATACAATCTCATTGGTTGAGTTAAACCTCAGTGCGTGGAGGCCAAAAACCACAGTTTTTCTGGCTAACACTAGATTTGAAGAAATTAAAAAGGTAAAGAGTAAGACAGGAGGTAGCATTCTAGCTACTAACTAAAAATGCAATCTAGCTATACTAAATTATTTAAGTTAGTGTAGCTGACCTTCCAAGTTCAAACTAACCTTGCCTATATCTATCTAGGTAAGCTAGTTAGCTAGCCTGCTGACCTTCCAAGATCATGAATACTATGCTCAAGAATTAATGAAAGAGAAGTCATTGCCATTTATATATTTTTATTGATATTTTAACCAGAGGTCCTTCTTTGCTGTTCAAGTTTGCCAGTTGGCTAACTTGTGGTCTAGCTCCGCCAACTCAACCAATGAGATGATTTCTGCCTCCAGAGCAGCTCTGCCTTTGTGAGAGCTGTTTACGTTCACAAATATTGACTGAACCTAAAGATGATAGTAAGAGTGTATGAATCTGTGCATTTAGAGGTGTTCCCCTTTCATTAAACATCTTTAGAGGAGGCTCTTCTTAAGAAGCTGTGTGAGCCCCTGTGACACCTCTAAAGTTAGCATGGCATTTTTTCATGAATGTAGTCATTTCTTTCCACATATAACGGAAACATATGGCAGTGAAGAAAGAGCACAAAATGGTTGCAAAATCCAAGGAATCTGGACAAAAATGTCTGGAATTAGCTCATATAAAGATAAGCATGACTTAGGACCCACATGTCAAAAACACTGGTCACTCCTTTAACCCAACTCAGCTAGACATGCAGGGATAACCCTTCTTCAGAAAATATCCCATAAATCACCAGCCTCAAATCAGATTTGTTGTTGTTTAAATTGGGATAAAACTCTTCTGTATGAATATACTGGTAATTTGTTGTTGACTATTAGGGATTTAAAAAATGGTTGCTGCTGAAATTAAAAAAAAGTTTACTATGAGAGACCTACAGCTCTGTTGATGTGAGACAAGTATTTTATTGAATTTCACTTAATCTGTATTCAACTGCTACTGGTCAAAACTTTTAACCTGTGCAGTGAACTTCAATTTAAAGGCAGATGAAACCAGTCAAATATATCTTATGCAGGTTCTTGTACACGTGGCCTCGACATGAAAATGGACAAGTTCAACTACAAAAGCATATTTCCTGGAGAAAATGTCTAAGTGAGCCGAAAGCATCTTAAATGTGTTGAAGTTGAATTCGTTGGGAAGTTAATGAAACGTATTTAATATTTGACCACCAGATGTCACTATTCACTCTGCGGCACCCAATTCTATGCGAAAAATATCTATAAAAATGAAATATTTTTAAAAGTATAAAAAGTTGAGTAACAAAGGTTGAGTGCATCAGTACATACATTATAATACCTGAATATTTTGTAACGAAGTCTCCATCTGAAAATATAACGTGTTAGTAGTTAAAGTCCAAAGTTTTAGAGAGCAGAAAAAGAATAATTAAGAAATAGTGAGAATAGCATGTGTGCTAACTTTCAGCTGGCCTACTAATAATGTCCAAGGGCAACCTCAAGGTATCGGATCGGACCCAAGAAAATGCACATTGTTTAACCGTGGCATTTCCAGTTTCAGTTGTAAACCAGCGGAGAAGCCGCAGATGAGATAACGTTATTTTGCACATGACGAGCATTTAAGATCGATTAAAACGGATTTGTAGGCAAAACTTTAAAAGTGGAATTTAAAAAAAACAACAACCAACAGATGTTTGGGTGATAAATTATCGTTAAAGCACTCACCCTCGCTTCCATACTGTTTTCCGTTGTTCGCACCCATTTTAAAGAATACATAATCTATGCGCAAAACTCGAGTTATCAAAAGGAGTTAAATTCCAGATTAAGCGAGTCTTTTCGTGGGAGATAGACTAGACGTTCAGAGTATTGTGTAGGGCCGCCGACTCCAAATAGTTAATCCAGATGTTGAAGGGAGAATGCCTCAACATTACGCAAACCTAGAATCCAGACTTCGGCTCCCAGCGACGTAGCCTTGCTATAACTGAACATCCCGAGACTGCAGTTGTTCACCAAAACCCCCCGAGTCGAGCACTATCGAGAAAACTTTCTCAACTGCCCTAAATGGTAAGCAGCTGTTTATCAGGTTGAGTGCGGGCAGACGTAGCGGCCAAGCAACTTTCTTGAGGACGCATAGCAGTCGTCCAGCGGATTTGGATTTAAAGAGACCGCAGACCAGGCACGGGAGAGGTGGACGTTTAAGCAATAAGCCACGAGAGGCCGTGCTTTACAGTTGGTAGACGTGCTTATTGCTTTTATAAAACGTAAGTATTAATATAGAAAGAACGCAAATGTCCAAGAAACCTCTTAATCGCTCATATTTCAATCAGAATTATTTTTTAACAAATAAATATTGTGAGACAGTAGCTCAACAAACTGATTGCTATGATTTAAGTTTAGCTAATTCATATTAAATTAACTATTACGCTGTCACAGGTGTGCTAATCACAATCACAATCACAATAATAAAGGATATACTGAATGACCCCAGGAGCTGAAACGCATTCTGTATAGGTATATGTTGAAATGGTGTCACACAAACGACTGGACTACACAGGTTGTGGTAACTTGAGTTTATCCCAAAACTTTACTATTCATACAAAGTGGAAGGGCTAATCCTCTGTGATCAATGAGTAAAACCGTAGTTATGAGACATTACATGAGAGAACCGAACTTCTATCACATTGAGTTCCATTAAGATCTTTATTAACAACCTACTGACTGGAAGGTGAAACACACCATTTTAAAGTTCTGACCTATTTTAATGTTTTACTCCACACCTCCTGTTCTTGCATCCAACAGAGACCTGTCTATTTAAATTTGTAGTGCTGATTCTCTTGGGAACCATCAAAAATGCATCACATTCTTTAACAATGTTTGATTGGCTCGCATGGTACCAATCAACTGGGCTCTTGGCCGTCTGAGGCGGGTCAAATGCCAAGCCTCAAAACCTTTTACAGCCAAACATCTTTGCTGCACTGGAATGTACACAGAGAATGTGTTCTGCATCTTGCATTTGTTTTCTATTGATGGATGAGAGCATAAGAAGTGAATTAACAAGTTTGCTAAACTCACTCTGGTGTAGTTGCACAACATCTCTATTCCTCTAGCTGACAACAGTCTGATAAAACGATCTAATCCAATTTAGACAACATATAAAAAGGCCAGGATTCAAACCTGTTTAGTTCTGGTTTAAATGGAAGGAGTGGCAATGCTACCAGGCAAGCAAAGCTCAAACTACAACCAAACTTAAATGGAGACAATGAGCCTGATAATCTTAAAAAACAACACTGAAACTGAGCAGTAACAACTGAAATGGATAATTACATTACAAATCAATTATGCTGATCCGGTTCATGAACAAAACAGCTACTTGGTCAAACGGTTTATTTTTATTCACATCTAAAAAAAGTAGGGCAGCAACCTAAAGGCTTAATGACCTTAGGAACGCACATGTAATGCACTTACAACTTCAGAGTAACTCTGGAAAATGGCTGTTACTGGTTATCCAATGTGAAAACACACCCACAGTGGTAAATTGGTAAGGGTTGACAGGAGGACTTGTATTTATTTCAGGAAGAAGCTCAGATGTGGCTACAGACATGACATAGCAGGCTGAACCAGGAACTGTGGAGTTGTCCTCTGGCGCCGTTGCATTCTGGGAGACTGTGGTCAAGGGAGTACTATGAACTTCGTCAGACTGTGTGGCAGTGGAGCCGTCGCTGTTACAGGACATGAGGACAGGAGAGGGAGCTGGGTGGTCGTCTCCAGCCTCTGTGGTGGCCGGGCACACAGGAGGTGGTGGTGGAGTGGCGATCTTCTCAAGCTTACTGTATAGTTCCCTCATGGTCACAGGAATGGACATGCACCTGAGTCATTAAAAAGTCAGATTAGTCAATTAGAGGAAAGCTGGTTCTGCACAGATGGCTAAAAAGCTCAGCATGACACCACTCAGGCTGGCTTTGTGATGAGACAGGCACGCTTCAAAGACCAAGTGTCCAACTAATGGGTCACACATTCCCTGAACACCACTGCAGCTTTTATTTCTAAGTGTGCACTTAGAAAAACCCTCTACTGATGGAGCAAGGAGGTAATATATAGGTTATGAAGCCATACCTCTTCATAACACTGGAAATGTATTCATCCATAGAGGGATCCCCCATTCCTGCTGCAAACACACTGCAGGTAAGCTGACAAGAGCCAGATACGTTCACCAGCACTGCAGACAGGAGTGCAATATTAAGTCAACAGAACTTTTTGTCATTTGTCAGTCAAACTACTCTCTCTAGCAAATGCTCACAAACAGCGAGGGAGTCAATGTCAGGTCGGTGGAAGGTCACCGAGTAGCTGGTGTCAGCCTCCGGAAGGACTTCCAAGTGTAGGCCATGACCTGAACCTGATGACAATTAAAATCAATAAAGATCAGCATGACAGAAAAGTGACTAATGAAGAATATTATGTCATTACAAGATAATAAAGCTTTGCATACCAGGATGGCCTTCTCCATATTAACTGTTATTTTGTAATGTGAAAATTGAGCATGCATAGCAACTTACCTGGACCAGCCCACTGGGAGCTGATACAGCTACTCAGTAGGGTGTTGATGGCGCACTGATGGCGAAGCAACTCCAGAAGGGCAGGGACATGAGCAGGGTGGGTGAAGGGAATGCTGTCCACCACAGTCCCTCTCTGGGCGGGCGCCTCCCATGCAGCTCCAGGGAGGATATAACTCTGCGTCATTTCACCAGGAAGAGGCTGGATGGAAAGAGAAACTCATTCCTTTTTTTTTTTATCTAATAGATGTGGGGTTTGCATAACAGAGCTTTAAACTACGTCTGTTGTTTGTGCATCTAGCTGAACAGACGAGGACGCTAGTCATTTCAAAAACACACGTACATACCACTATAAAAATGTTATCCTGCTCATCAAACGCCTCCTCGCAGCTCTTTTGGCTCAATGAGCTTCTCATCAGAAGCTTGGGAAAGGGTGCCCACTGCAGGAGGACCTCTGGTATGGCAACCTCTAGGAAATAAATGCAGGGCAACAAAAGGAGTATGTGATGGGACATAAATACATGCCTGTAGGTTCAAGTTCAAATACCCAGGTAGTGAATGGTACCAACCATTAGATAAGTCTAACACCCTCCCCTCAACACCACCCATTAAAGTGCCGTAAAAGTGTCAGTATACTTAGACCATTCCTCTGGAGTTGCTCATCGGCCAACAGTACTTAACTGGTTGTGCTATGTAGTTACCAAAAGTAAGTGTGTACATATGTGTAACCCTTCCTGTCTGTGAGGAGGGGGGGGGGGAAGAAATACCACCTAGCACATCCATCTTTCATACAGTGGGGGTATTTACTGTGCAAGGTTACCAGACCTGTAATTTGGCTCAGCTTGTTTACAAAAGAGGAGAACATCGGTAGCGGTGGCTGTAGTTTGAGCAGGAAGCAGGCTGGCAAAGTCTCATGCGGTATCTCACTCAGAGCAATGAACACGGGATGACTGCCACAAGACATAGTTTCAGTACATTAACACCAATATACAGCTCTTTGGCACTGGCGTTCAAATTCACTGTGGGATATTAATATAGTATCCTGTTGAATGATAGGTTAAGCTATAACACATTATATGCTCCAGTAGGGAGAGACCGTTACCCTTGGGGATCAAGCTGAGGAGGCTGTGGGATCAAAGACGCCATCTGAAGCTTGTGAGTCACGTCACTGAGTCCCACAATCACCTGGGCTGCCTGGACAACTGGCTCCATATCTGGAACCGCTTTAAATACAAGAGATTTTCATATGTTTCCAGCTACAACCAAAGTCCCTTAAGGCCAGAGTCCATAGCCTGCATTCTCATATTATAAATAAAAATATTAGCAAACTATTTTAAGTTTAAAATCAGGCGTGGTCTGCATTTGAGAGACTGGAACCTTACTTGAATCTGAGATTTTCAGGACATCAGTGGGGCTGATATAGAACTGGATAGTCAGCGGGCAATCTGGTGAGAGAAATATTTCTCTCTTTTCAGTTTACCAATAAAAAAGTTAAGAAAATAAAAGTATGCATTTATGGTCCTTTTGCTTTCTTGTTAATGTACCTGCTTTTCCAAACATTAGACAGCCAATCCTGCCATTGAGAATCATGTCCACTTGGGGGCAATACTCCTTTACTGGCCTGGAAGAGGGTGGGAGGAGGTGCTGGTTAAAATCTAAAAACAGGCTTTTAGGCCAACTAATTTCACTTCACTCACCTTGGTAAATGTGATATTATCTGCAAATCTTTCCCCAGGTACTGTAGAGACGTAAACAACTGTATTTTGGTTTCACTGAAAATGAGACAAAATTAGCTAAATGGTCAAAGACACCAAAGGAAAACAAAAAGGTTAAAAAGGCAGCACTTGTCTCCAGGGATGTTGTATAGAGTAGCGAGGCCCGCCAACTTCACTGAGAACTCCACAAATTTCTTTGACCTGTGTTAATAACCAAAGAGCAGCAATCACCACATGCATCTGAAAGCCATTTGTACACCTTCAGAAAATCATTTACAGTCACTGAACGTAAATGTACCATCACACTACCCCTTACCTCAGCAGCTGAAGAAGTGACTCACTGGACTGAAAAAACAATTTAATTTTGTCACAATGGAATAAAAGAGGCTGGATGGTACAAAAGGCTTGTTGGAACATAGACTTGTCTTCTTACCACAGGAGTTTCTCCGTGCGAGGCCACCTTGACCTCCTCCACCCCGCCCCCTGGCAGCAAAACCACCTCCAGGTAGAATAGGTCGGCAGTCAGGTAGCACGTGGCCTCGGTGAAGTGAAAGCCCATGCTGTGGGGGAAAGATGAAGATGGAGGCAAATGATAGCAGAGTGTCTGTGGCTGTGTGCATCATATGGGGTAAAGTGTTAAAAAGTGAAAATGATCTACCAAAGTGATATATTGAAGACATAATGAAGTCAGGCCAGTAAAGGATAGTCTAGTACTCAAATATTACAGGCTTTCAATGACACAAAAGATGGGGAGGGCAAAATAAAAATAATCCGCAGTGACAGGGCAACCCTTTACCCTCTTTTTTTGGCTATCATTTCCATACGAGACATCATGGTATTCAGAGAGGACACTGAAACAGAAATTTTGATTTATTCACAGGCATTGTCAAGATACAATATAATAGATATCCTGAACTTCATAAAAAAAAAAAAAGGGAAATGTTGATAACAGTAAAGACAGGTATATTATTGTTTACCATTCAAAGCTTCGTGGAGCCTTTCCAGGCATCTAATCAGTGGCTCACAGGGTTTGGAGCCGTCTATGGATTTGTCCTATGAAACAAACAAAAAAAACAACAAAACAAATGAACCAGTTGTATAGCAATGGCAACCTTGTGTACAAATGTCCTCCGGCCCTTCTAGCCCATCCCACCATGCAATGTACAAATAGAATTTCTGAACTGACACCCTAGTAATAGCAAGCGTTGACATTTGGATGCTTTGCACAGTGGGACAGGGAATGCAGTCAAACCCAGGGAGGCCACCATCTTTATTTGTGCATCGCAAGTACCCTGGGAGCTCTGCCCTCATTACCCAGTTCTTGTAAAGTCCAATCCTGCAAAAGTCCTTTTGAGTATCATTGCTGGCAGACACCTGTATGACCTGGCCCCAGCTGCCTTGTCCCCTTGGACCACACAGCGCTCTACAAAGTAAAACCCTTACTCCAGACCCTTGAGACTGAACACTGCCAAGCCACCCTCTCCAAACTGCAAAGCCTCAGAATGCCCCATCAGTAAATGGACAGCCAAGGATCATACACTTTCTGTTTGTCAGTGTAAAACAAATGGGAGCATACACTGAGTGTACAAAATATTAGGGCCATCGCCCTACTGTTGAGTTGCACCGCATTCTGCACAATCCATGTCCATGATTGTCAAGAGGACTAAAAACCCTCTTTAACGTCTCCTCACCTTCATCTCCATCTGTCCTTCAGACTGTAGTGGATTTTAAAAGGTGAACTCAATAAGGAACCACAGCTTTCACTTGGAAAGAGCAGGTGTTTTGCTAGAGTTTGTTTTGGTTTCCTTAAACCTGGACTCAAGTGGTAGTGGAGGACATCCACTTCAAGAGTGCCTTCCAAAGAATGGGGCGGTAAGGTCCCTATGCATTTTAAAATCGCAAAACACACCATTGAAACCAATTGAATGCAATGCCTTTCAAAACAGGACACAGTCCAGCATAGGAAAATAGTGAGGTCTGATGGCAGCATGGGTAATATAAGAGAAGACAGTCGACCAATTTGATTGGGTTTTAATTACCCGTCATATCCCCAGTGGTGAATGAGAAATGAATCAAAGTAAAGACTCGATATGGGTCAAAGCATGGAGTGCTTATGGGAGGAAGACCAAGTTTCCAGGACAGTAATGATGATCTCGTATCACCAGGCCAGTTTCCTGTTCATAGCACATCATCACAGCAGGGAAACCATTCGGTCATCACCCTTTCCAAAAACTATTATTCATGCAGTGATTACAGCACTTGTCTCCATGTACAACAAATAAAGGATATACATTATATATAGTTTGAGGCAAATAACCCTGATTTCACTGTGATCACCACACTTTGCACCTAGGTATTGAGGGGGTTAAATAGTTGGAAATAAGTGAATAGTCGACAGACTGTGTAGTGTTCTTTTCACTGGGAAGCTAAAGGAAAATTATATGCAAAGCCAGATAACTTATTCATAAATGAGCCGAGTTGACTGGAGTTTTTGTCTTACCATACACCTACGGACAAGCTGAAAGGTGTCATTCCATGTCTTATCAGCAAATTTCAGGCGCAGGTCAGAGATTATGGACTTTGTCTTCATCACTAATGCATACAAATGTAGAATAATTAAATTCAAGTCTGATACAGTGAAACTAATCAGTAGCCACAGCCTTACAGTCTTAGTAGCAATTTCACAAAATGTACTTGCGTGATTGCATTTCTTAACGTTCGCAGTCCATATTCATTTTATATTAAGGTGATTTTGTACAATATCAAAATATCTAGGTCAACGTTACCTGGATTCTGAAATTCCATTTGACTCTCGCACAGCACAACAAAGAATCTCCTCCTGAACGAACGTGCCAACATTTAACTTGTAGACTGGCGAGCCAATTAATCAATTATCCAGCATGTACAAATAATTACCCTGTGTAGCTCACGTTCAACCATGAACCGAATAGCATAACCAAAAATCAAACTATCACAATTTATCAAACTGACATCTTGTCTTTTAGGCATTCTTACAATCATAAGTAGCCGGAAAAAGTAAAGTACAATGTTGTAAACACATTTGTCTCGTTCTCCCAAGCGGGCGGGCGTTGTCAAGTCAGTCAGAGAGAGCCAAGCCCACAGGACATGCACTCTGTGTCTGAGAGCTGCTAGCTCTGTCTCTAGAGTTAGCTAGGAAGCTAGCCATGAGCTAACAAGAAGATAGCTGAAGTCTGTTCATGCTTCCACAATAATTCAGCCTTCGTCAAACGTTGTGCCAAGGTGAGCTTAATTTGTCAAGTCTCATACGTATTCGTTACACAAATGTCACCGTTACAATGGTTGCTGCCGGTCATGTTTCGTCTCTTTTTACATTGCAGTATTTAGTTCTGATTAGCTGGTTAACGCTGGCTAGCCATTTGCCTATTTAGCCATCCTTGCTGGCTACCTTGCTAGCATATCCTAACTGAGGCAGCCCAGCTGCTGAGTTTGAAATGATCGACGAAACATCTGTTGCCAGCTATTTGTTTTTTAGGAATCGTCTTATAGAAATACCCGAGTCATGATCTTCGTCATGAGCTTAGTTTGATTAGCTAACTAGCTAGATAGGTTAGCCTGTTATCAACTAAGCTATCTAGGTTAGTTGACCACAGCTGTCATGTCACCAGCTAACTTGCTAATAAGTTAACATGGTTATTAGTGTGTTGTAACGTTAGTTAATCATTTTAATCTCCCTAACTGGCTAATCTCTTTTCTGTTGTAATAACGAGGTATAAGGGAATATTTGAGCCCGCTAACGTTAGCTAGAGCAGTTTATTGTGTTCTTTCCTGCGTGTGTATCAAGCAGCCAATTTCACGTTTTAACAGATTGATGAAACCGGTAATATGATGACGTTAGACCTACTTTTGTGGGTAGCACTGTAATGTTTCCTGTTACGGCTTTATTTGTCTTTCCTTTTCTTGAAATTAATGCTCCTAAGTTGAACAATAATGCTCAACTCACTACTGGACAATAATACTTTGCTCACCTATACAATGTGTACAGATACATTTTAAGTTATGATACTTATTTCCTTAATATGAAGGGTTAAAGGACAGTGCCTTTGGCACAAAATTGTAATACTGATTGTCATTCCCATCAGTGTGCCTCCATACATATATGTAGGCCTGTAATGGGCAAGCATGTTAAAGGGAAACTTGTTTAAGAGATTAATATGTTATTGGATAGACCGGTATTCTGGAAAACTGACCACTGGGTCTCTCTTGAATAGAATATATACATTTTTGACCCTATCAAACTTTGTAACATACTCCCTTAGTTACCTAGAAGCAACAATAACTTCCCTGTAAAATGTTTATCACAGGTTGCTCCTTGCTGAGGGGAATTTAGCTAGTGTGTGTCATGATATATTGAAGCATAGCTTATCCATATGCCATTGAACCTGCTTCATTATCTTAACAGTTGTAACAAGTGAAAAAGTAAATGTAAATGGCCCATTACAATATTAGCCCTAGTGATGTTCTTCATGCTTTCATTTGGTTCAATACGGAACCTTTTTGCTGACACATTTAAAGCAGTATGGCGGCATAATGATGAAAAAGCTGTTTACATGCATTGCAGAATCTAATGCCAATGGTCATTAGCACAAGGTAATTGTAATAATGTAGGCCAGTTACACAAATCATCCACTGCACAACATCCTTAGGGTTTTGACAGTGTCTCCTGGTTATGTTATTGATTGTGATGGAATTTATGCCTGTTAGACGTAATCATGAATGGAATCTCGAACTTGGGGAATGATGATAGCTATCTTGTAATTTCTTCTCTCTTTTTTTCCCCCCCAGGAATAATAATTGTGCCCCTTACTGCAGCTGGAGTCTGTGGTCTAATTTCACTGTGTTAACATCACAATCCTCCTGTCCTCTTCCAATTCCACCTTGAGCTTTCTTCCTCTTACACTTGGACCACTTGGTGCATAGAGCCATGGCAGCTGCAAAGCCAAAAGGACAGAACTCTCTAGCCCTTCACAAAGTGATTATGGTGGGCAGTGGGGGAGTGGGAAAATCAGCCCTCACTCTCCAGTTTATGTATGATGAGGTGAGCAGATGTGTGTAATCGTGACTCATTTCATTAACTGACATTGCAGCCGAGTAAAATTTGAAGGCTTTTATGGTTGAAAGGTTTTGAGCGGTGCCTTATTTTCTCTTGTGGATAATGGATGATGAGTTGACCTAAGTTGTTCACACAGTTTGTCACGATAGCCCTGATTGTTCGTCTCTTTACTACCTAGTTTGTTGAAGACTACGAGCCCACCAAAGCAGACAGTTACAGGAAGAAAGTGGTGCTGGATGGAGAGGAGGTACAGATCGACATCCTTGACACAGCTGGACAAGAGGACTATGCAGCTATCCGGGATAACTACTTCCGCAGTGGCGAGGGTTTCCTCTGTGTCTTCTCCATCACAGAACTGGAATCATTTGCAGCCACAGTAGACTTCAGGTAGAGTAGAGTTTAGAGTTTTTAAAGACATTTGCATGCATTAGAACATACCAGTGGTCACACCCTATTTTTCCCTTGCTAAAATACATACACAATGATTGAGGTTTTTGATGTTTTGGATCTCTTTTATTGCAGTGTATTTGTATAGTTTGAGCTGAATCATCTTAAGATCGCATTTGATTGACACAATGCAATACATTTACTTTTGCATGCATGCACAGTTGGTTAATTTACACAATTCATGGTTGAATGACATTTCCTGTTTTGCAGGGAGCAGATTCTGCGAGTGAAGGAGGATGAGAATGTGCCCTTCCTCCTGGTTGGTAACAAGTCAGACTTGGAGGACCGGCGGCAGGTTAGCGCAGATGAGGCAAAGGCACGCGCCGAGCAGTGGGGTGTGTGCTATGTAGAGACTTCTGCCAAAACCCGTGCCAATGTTGACAAGGTAAATCTGGTTGGCTAAAAGATAAGAATTGACCTGGCTAAAGTTGAGTTTACTTGGTTGGTACAAAACACATACTTGACAAATATTGAACACAATTTTTTTTTTCTTTCATACAGGTGTTCTTTGACTTGATGAGAGAGATCCGGGCAAGGAAAATGGAGGACAGCAAAGAGAAAAATGGAAAGAAGAAAAGTAAAAGTTTGGCCAAGAGAATTAGAGAGAGATGCTGTATTTTATAGTGGCAAAAGAGAGCAGGCTCACTGCTTATGTAAATATACATTTCTCAGACTTTTGCATTTAATTTGTGCCCATACCTGACCATGACTTTCTGTTCTGGTTACCAGGACATCTGACCGTGTGTCAGGAGTAGTAAGGTGGCACTTCATACACCATTTATAGCTCAATTTAACTTTTTATGTGCTGACACTCCAAATAATTAATGTACTTTCTCTCTCTCTCTTACTCTGACCACATTACAGAGTGTAATAGATGGATGGTGTTTTTAATTTAGGCCTAAGCTTGAGATGAGGCTAAGCCCCGAGGTGTTGCAAAACTTTAATTGTAGAGTTTTTATGTGTATGATATCTTCAAACAACTGTGCATACGTTAAACAGATGAGCAAAATGAAAGGGTCAGAGCCAAGGTTAAGTGGGGAAGATGTTGAACTTGATCCCGGAGGGCCCCAAATCCATACGACTAGCCCACCTACTTGGGTAGGAATTGTTCATTAGTCTCAGCAGTGTGGTGTCAACCCAGAATTGTTTGAGTGCCACCCAGTAAGCTTACATTGCACTGACTTTAATGCATTTTTAATTGAAACATAGACCATTGCATTGTTTAAGCCAGGAGTAAAATGTGTTGCCATCCCTGTTTGTCATTTTAGACCTCACTTTTTAATGTGTTATGGATATGAACACATACTGTTATCTTTGAATTCAAAGTGGTCTTCATTTTGTCTATCCCTCTAGGATAACAGTGTAGGATAAGTGCACTAATGTTTGTTTCCTGTTTTTTCCTCCCCCCTTTTTTTTTTTAGTCTTCCCAATTGCACAAACAGCTCATGCAACACTTGAAATATTTCATCCTAACATTTCAGATTTTTTACCTCACTTTGATTCAAGATTTCCGTTGCCTTTTCTGGTCGAGGAATCCTTGGTGCTCTGATAAAAGGTGATTCCATAACACTAAATCCTTTACATCCGCTGTCTTGAACACACTAAAGTGGATGAAAGAAATTGACTCCAGTCATTTAAAGAAAAAACAAACACTTTTTGCCAATGTCATTTTCTGGCTCAGACTTTTAATCACTAACCCTGTGTTTTTATTTTTCTGTTTAGTTTTTTTTATTGGAAATAAAGTGGAAATAAATTAATTGTTTTATTTCTTTTAGAGGAAAAAGTGTAGGGAAATGATGCAGGTTATATCAAATTATGGTGTGCCTGTCAGACATGGTTGTACTTATTCACCAAAGAAAAATGCTATCTGCAAACAAGTGCCCACTTAGCTAATATAATTGAAGTGAATGACAACTATGAGCATTATAAATAAGCACTACAGTGCATCTTCTTAGTGTAATTGCTGCAAGCCAGGCTGTGTATGTTGAAAAACTTCACTTTCTTGTGAGATTATTGATGGTAATGTTTGAAGGGGGTTCAATTGAAGTGAAAAGATTTAATTCTGAACATAGCATGGGGACTAATTCAATGATCTGAGGGCTTTAGTTATTCATAAACAGTACATTTCTACTGCCTCTCTGTCCATTGTGAATGTGAACAATCTCCCCTACCTATCTTGATTGTCTGTACTCTTAGCTTGCCAATGATGCACAAAGTTCAGAGGTCACTGACATACTGCTTTGTTTACCTTTTGTTATACTTAATGTGAAGTTGCCCTGTGTAATAATTCTGTAACACAACTTATTGAAATATGTCAAGTCATTTGATCTTGCTGTTATGGTTGAGTGATTTCTGCAGTCAAGTGGAGTTTAAAACAACGTAGGAAATTGGCAAAATGAGAATGCAATACATGATTACAGCTTAATTACATAGCCCAGAATACACTGTGAAGTCTGTCCCTCCATTCTGATTGTTTCCCTTTTTGTCTGAGCCACTCATTTCTCCACCACAGAAAAAGTTTCAAAGAATTGATTTAAGCTTTTAAATATATTTTTAAGGTCTATAACAAAGAAATGTCATGGTATAAAGACTTGCCTCTTTGTGCTCTGATCTGGTTAAAGATTTTTAAACTTCATTCCTGTTAACATGGCTCTATAGTCTAGACTAAATGTGTGTACTGCCATGGGCAACAGTCCACAATTTATATTTAGGATTTCTGCAACTAATAGGATGCCAAAATAAGACCATGTGTGTCAAAGTACCATGTGTGTATAAAATATTTTTACAGTCTATGACTGTCTTGGTATCCTTTTGAGTGCAGAAGCACGTTAACATGAATGCTGGTTAGAGATTTGGCCACAGCCTAGAAACCCCAACATTGAAAGATTATTATGAGGCATATTTGAATGTACTTTAAACTGTTACACTGATTCCTGAACTAATACATTAACAGTCGAGGATTTCTGGCTTTGATTATAATAATTTTCAAATCTAACTCAGTGTGTTATTTGTCCTCCCTCACACCACATAATAGAAATTTAAAAATGTTTTGGCATTTCTGCTTCACTAAATAACACACAGTATCGAGAGAGAGAGTGTTGAGATGGTTTGGACTTGAGTCCACAATGTGAATATGTGCCCTGTGCTCCAGCCCATTGAGTCATCAGGTTGCACAAGTTCAGCGAGATGGTTTAATATATTTTAAGGGCTAACCTGCGGTAGACGATACCATGATGTAAACGCCCCTCTAAATCTTTGTGACGGGTACACAAAATAAGAACCACTCTTGTACTGCAAATTAAAATTTGATTCTGATGAAGCATATATTGACTAGCTACCATGGTGCTCACTTATTCTCGAACACCAGTCAGTCTAATTCCTGTTCTAATGCTTCTTCAGAATTAAACAAACTTTATTATTCATGATCATTATTCTACTTTTTTTATTTTAGTTTTTATCTTCATCTCCAGGTTAGTGGCGTGGATGGCTCAACTGTTTGTAGCAGGATTAAAGGAGTGATGTCTAAACAGCTGTCAGCAATGATTTGTGATGTTTGCGTGAGGGCTATGAGCATACTGTTGTGTTTTTTTGTAAAACTTGATTTGCCTTTTATATAATTACCCTGAGAATAAAATAGATATCTGTCTTTGATTGGATGGTTGTATGTATGCCATCAATTACGTTTGTTTTCTTCATGTTTACTTACGTAACCACTAATGTAGCCTATCTATTTGTGACTGCAAGAAATGAAACACAAATTTCAATTCATTTTGTGAGCTGTTTGGAAATGGCAAATAAAGTGGATATTACTAATAACATTTTCAAATATGCAAATAATACTTATGTGGAGAGTTGTGTCTTGACTTAAGAATTATCTTAAACTTTGGGAAGCAGGGTGGTGTAGGTTCAAGCCCCCAGCAAAGAGAGAATTTCTCCTTGAGGATCAAAAGAGTATTATAAAAACACTACTTTAATAGGCTGTATGCAATTATATTGAGGGGCTCAAGCTCCTTTTTTGTCCTTTTTGTATTTATTTTTCAAAAGCCGTTCAATTTATTGTGATATTGTACTTGGTACACAAAACTGTAGCATGACTAGCTGCATACTTTCCTTTGCAATATGACTGTTATTGACCAGATGGGAGTGCTAAAACTTTTACAGCATTAGTTGCAGTGTACGTAGGAGAGAGTGATCATGTCACTCCTTTGTTCTGGCATTAATCAATGCGATGCTCTGTCCTCTTTTTGGCTTTTCATATTGATTTTTCTGATCATACTGAATGTTTGTATGTTAAGCCAGCGCTCAATAAATTCAACAGCACCATACATACAAGGGTTCTACTATACAGTGCATGTAAGCACAGACATTTGGAGTTTGGGTCAGACCTGTGTATGCATGGCACACCACATAATGGCTTAGCCTATAGCTCAGGGTTTGCACAATCACAGTGACACATGGTACATATATGAGATCCTTGAAATATGCCCAACAATTGTCATATTTTGGGCAGTGGGAGTTGGGAAGGTGAATGGAAGTTTCCATTCACTGTAATTTCACAGAGCTGGATAGGTCACAGATGTTGCAATCTCATTGGATGTAAGTTCTTATGAAACTTGTTGAAAGTTAAAACCTAATCTCTGTTTTTTTTTGTCAGGCCTGCATTTGCAAGTGCAGAATAATGTCATGTTGCAGAATAATATTTAGTTGTCAATATGCAGGCTTTTTAGCATTAGCATAAATCTCTAAATCGGCTTCAGTCAATCATGCATAGTTGTTAAAGGAATTTATAGGGGAAAAATACTTTATTTCATTTTGAATTCGAGCAACTCAACATAAAAACCTACTGTGAAACGGGCATAGGTCTGAGTATAGTACCTATATAAACCCATCAAAAGACTAATTTAACAGGTTTCCTATTGTAAACATATACTTACAATCAATCACAAAATATGTGACTGTGATGCATGTTTGTCGATTTTCATTTGCCAATGAAATATTTCCCTTTAAGTATGAATAGATTAACAAAACATTACAATTATCATATGTACATATAATTGTTCTAACGTGAAGGTAGGGGTTTCCTTTGGAGGTGACGTAACCATTGATCTGGATTACGCAAACGGGTATCATTGGCTAACAGCAAAGTACAAGGCCTACAGTTTGAAAGCTCTCGGGGCCCAGGCGAGCTGTAACGTTAGCTACTTTGCGAACAAAGTTACAATATTTTTATATAAATTCAAGGAATTATTGGGCCATTTCACCGTAAAAGGCACGTGCCGCTTTTCTTGACAATGCGGTTGCCAGTAGGACCACCAACTCGCCACGATACGTAGAAGCAAATGTGTTTTTGAATGGCATTGTTTTAGTGCATCTGCCGGAGTTGACTTGAACTCCGCGCAAGGAGAAAGAAGGCTAGCTGGCTAAATTGCTAGCAACTAGTTAGCGGTGGCTATCTAGCCAACTCGCGTGCTAGTCACTTCCTTGTTGCACATTGGAGTGTGATGGAAGGCGTGAAGAAGTTTGTGGGAAGGAGAAATAGTTTTTTCTTCCACTTTAACTCTGTTTGGTGAATGGATTCAAATGCCTACATAAACTGCAACACTTCGGAAAGACTGATTTGTAAAATTGAAGGGTCTTTTAGCCTGGCTCTTTGAGCATGAAATGGAATGCGACTGTCTAGCTGGGCACAGTTGCTAGCCAGTGGTGGCTAGCTGGCTATATTGACTAGCATTAGCTAGCAAATCTGGGAGCTGTTCAGCCGGGGAATACAATTGTCGATTTTCTCCTGGCTCCGTAACTAAACGCTGAATTGTGGATTTTATCGGGTCGTGGACGTTGCTGTTGTCAAGTGTGATGGATTATCATCGGGAATAGCGCCTTTCATCTGGTTAGTGATCAGCCACCAGCGAGCTAGTTTTGGAATGCTAACGTTAGGCTCGTGATTTAGCTAGCTAGCTGTCTGGCTATGTAACTGAATTTGCTGTAACGTTAGCTAACAACTAGCTTGCTACCCAGCTAGCCAAATGTTTTGTTCTACAGTACGATAAGGGGCTTAGCTTAGACAACATATATAACATAAAGATTATTTCCAAACGTGGCTGTATTTTATAGATAAATGCCTAATTCGGAGGTGCTTCGCGAGGGTCGGGGAAGGAGCCCTTCTGCACAGAGAAATGCAGCTAGACAGGACAGGCGCAGTAAACCTGGAAGCGGTGCTGGTCAGCGAGAGAAACACCGTGAGAAGAGGCGGTCATCGGCGTCGAGGAGAAAGAAACGCAGACAGGCCAGGGAAAGAGAATCGTGGCATACCGGTACGCCAGAAGACCTTGATGGTGAACGAAAAGGCACTTTCGAAAGAGAGGGTGAACTTCGGACTTTAGTAGAGTATGATGACGTGAGCTCCCAGTCAGAGCGCTTTTCTGGGAGCCCCTCTCCTAAACTTGACCCACATGCTGATAGGCTCTCAGCGGACCGACTCAGCGATGTTGACTTTGTTGACTACAATGGACCAGTATCCCCAGGTAGAAGTCACCAGAGAGACCGGGATGTAATGCACCCCACAAAGAATGAGCAAACCAGGGGACCATCGGAGAAGGGTAGGCAAGAGAAGGAACCAAGAAGAAAGGACCGCCAGAGCCGCGAGAGAGACTCCTCGAAAGCTCGGAGTGGAGGTAGCATAAGTGGCTCTAAAAACAACCGGGACACTACAAGGAGCAGTGACAGAAACGGCAAAAGGACATCTGCAACTCAGCCCCAGCTGTCTGTGGATAAAAGGGATTCAAAAAGTCACAGAAGTAAGACGAGATCTGAGAGATCCGATAAAGAGCCTCCTTCTGCATACAGAGATGCCCCACAATCTTACAGAGACGACCGTGAAGACCTCAGGCCATACAGGAGGAGTCCTGGTTTCAAAGCAGAAAGTCCCTATGGGACATCATATTCATATAGCTACCAGTCTCCTGGTGGTTATAACCAGACGATATCTAGAAGAAGCCCGACTTATGGGAGCAAAAGACTGTCCCCTAGTTCAACATATTACAGCCGGGATGCAGAACCTTATGGGGCCTACAGCATTTCAAAGTCACCTAGTTCATACTCGAGCAACAAAAGAAAGCGTTCCCCTGCGAGTCCAGCGAACTGGCGCAGGTCTCCAAGCTATGGCCGACATAGTCCATATGAACAAGGGGAGTTTGGTTCAAGTCCTTATGGAAACCGCAGGAGATCACGAAGTCCATACAGGAAGTCACTGAGTCCAAGTCCAGATGTCAGGTGAGCTCTTAACATAAACCATTTACAGGAAGGCCTGTGTGTTTTGTCTGTTGCCTCTATTCTAATTGTTTGCTCTAGTCACATAATTTGGCATAGTGGGCAGGCAGCAAAGATGACAGCTCATGGTTACATAAGTATTGTGAACCCCATTTATGAGGTTCATATACACAAACTTTGTGCTTATAATGAAATTGAAGAAAAGGTTATGACTTTTGAAACTGGTTTAGCATCGATTTTCTCCAACAGAGGTTATAGATGTCATTTTTATTGTTTCTAATCCATGCCTCTACAAAAGCGACAGACCAGATGGCATGTTTAGCTTAAAATCCTTGCATGTGATGTATTACCTAATGTGATAGCAAGGGTGTAATGCTCACCTTGCATGATATGATTGTTTCACCTTCATGTTCTCAGTTCAAGGCCTTATAGTCTTCATTGACTCTATTTTGCATTTACTCATCTAATGTAGACGTTAGATATCCAGTAATTTGATTTTTCTTAATGCATATAAGTAAATGAAACTGGCACTGAATGCCGTGACTTTTGAGATGTGATGTAGAAACAAAATCTAAAAAGGTGTGCTTCGTATTCCTCTCCAGGCGATCTGCCAGGTCACGTAGCAGAAGTCCATACTCATCTTCAAGGCATTCGCGTTCTCGCAGCCGTCACCGCCACTCTCGGTCCCGCAGTCGCCCTTCTAGCCTTTCACCTAGTACCATTACCTTCAAAACCAGTCTTGCTGCTGAGCTCAGTAAGCAGAAGAAAGCTAAAGCTGCAGAAGCAGCTGCCAGGGCCAAGAGCTCCAGCAACACCTCTACACCCACCAAGGGTTCCTCAACTGCTCACCAGCCCAGTCCCAAGTCGAATCACACATCCAGAAAGGGCCGTCCCCCCTCTCCACCACAACCTGAGAAGGGCCCCAGAACTCCCACATCCAGCCAGCCTCAGTCCCCCTCTGACAGGCCTTCCAAGAGGACCAGTGAGCACCAGCCTAGCAGGGACAGAGAAAAAGATGGAAAGGGGAAGGATGACTCTGTACATCATCGAGACAAGAGGAAAGCACCAGCATCTGGACAGGGCAAAGACAAGGAGCGAGCAACTGGCCCAGTCATCTCTACACTGTCATCTCTACCATTGGCCCAAACAGTTCTTGAGCACATAGCCAAAGGAGAAGGGTATGGGTGAACTGTTGGATCATTCAAATTTCCATCTCTATGCATGTTTTTACACTCTTTACACTTCATTGTCATGCCTTAGTCTCATTCTGTTCTGCTTTTTTCCATTATCAGCCTGAAGGACAGCTCGCTCGCAGGGAAGAAAAAGCCAGAGCGAAAGGCCCGTCAACTTCTGACCGACTTGCCTCTCCCCCCTGAGCTTCCTGGTGGCACAACGTCTTCCCTGCACAGCCCACCCGAGGAGAAAAAGACCCAAGCACTTCGCCGCAGGCCTAAGTATGTCTTTGATGCATTTTGGACCATATCACATTTTCCCACTGATCTTACACTCTGCCACTGTCTGTTGTTAATGTGCTTCCTTTTGATCTGGTGTTTTGTTTTATTCATAATCCCTAGAATCTGTGGTCCGCGGTTTGGTGAGATTAAGGAAACTGAGATTGATTGGGGCAAACGCTGCGTGGACAAGTTTGAGATCATTGGAATCACAGGGGAGGGCACCTACGGTCAGGTGTACAAGGCTAAAGACAAAGACACCGGTGAGTGTTTCAAAGATGTTTTATTCTCCCATGTTGATGTTCTATTGTAAATGGAAGTGACAGTGTCACCCTTGAGTTCACATGAGAATCTGTTTTGGATCAGGCTATCTCATGAACCAGTCTTGACATTCAGTTCCTTCTTCTCTTCCACAGCTGAAATGGTAGCTTTGAAGAAGGTCCGACTAGACAATGAAAAGGAGGGCTTCCCAATCACAGCCATCAGAGAGATCAAAATCTTGAGACAACTCAACCACAAGAGCATCATAAACATGAAGGAGATTGTCACAGACAAGGAGGATGCTCTTGACTTCAAGAATGATAAAGGTATGTTTTTGCCCTTATGAGTAAGATGCATAGTGGCTCCTATGTCTGTGATCGTGATCATGCCATACAGTACTATAAAAATGCCCAAATTCTTTATTCCTCCCATCCCAGGTGCTTTCTATCTTGTATTTGAATACATGGACCACGACCTGATGGGTTTGCTAGAGTCTGGCCTGGTCCACTTCAACGAGAGTCACATTAAGTCTTTCATGCGACAGTTACTGGAGGGTCTCGATTATTGCCACAAGAAGAACTTCCTGCACAGAGACATCAAGTGCTCCAACATCCTGCTAAACAACAAGTGAGTCCTCAGGATAGCCATTACTCACTGCTTTTTGATTATAGTCACAGAATAGTTTTTACCCACCAGATTTGATAAATGTTGTTTTTCCTGCTGAACAGGGGTCAGATAAAGCTGGCAGACTTTGGCCTGGCACGGCTGTATAACTCTGAAGAGAGGTGAGCCTCCTGTAGGCTGTATGCCTGATGGATTTGACTACTGCTGCTTTTCATGTACCATGCCTGTCTGGTCATAGATTCATGTCTAATGATTATTTGCAACCTGGTGTGTGATTATTGGTACCGATGAACAGATTTTCTTTTTTTCCCCCCATCTAACGTGTTCTCATTTCCAGTCGACCATACACCAATAAGGTGATCACACTATGGTACCGCCCTCCAGAGTTGCTCCTTGGAGAAGAGAGGTATACACCTGCTATTGATGTGTGGAGCTGTGGGTAAGAGAAATACCGAAATTGACACATTTACTGTTGCATTATTAATCAGTCTGCCAATTCAGTTTATTGAAAATATAATTGAATTACATCCTATTTTGCCCATCCTAGATGCATTCTTGGAGAATTGTTCACAAAGAAACCCATCTTTCAAGCTAACCAGGAGCTTGCCCAGTTAGAGCTCATCAGGTAAGTTTAGGTCCTGTAAAGTTGTTACACATACATTACACATACACCCCTAGTTCATTTAGAGCAGTTATTTCAAACCCTGGAGCGTTTTGCCCCTCAGTTCAGTTCATTTGGCCATGTGAGAACACCGTAATTGTACTGGGGTGTGGAATATAGCAATTAGACATGGTTGAGAGGATGGTCTTGGTGAGTTTCGAAACCAACCCAGGAGCGCTTGCTTCATTTGATCAATTCAACCTGACACCAACTACAGGAAGCGCTATGAATTATGTGTTAACAATAATTAGCACCATTAGCATGTCTGCAGCAGGCCAGGAGGACAGAGTCCGTACACCATTTCAAAACCATCATAGCCAGAGGATATGTCTGAACCCTGGAAACGCATACAAACACAGCAGGCAAATGTTGTTAACCATAGAAAGAGCCAATAACATACTGACCCTCCATACAGCAGAGCACCCGACAGGTAGTTGATTAAATCAAAGCGTCTCTGCAACTATATCTCACTATCAATAGTTTACGACATAGTTAACTCTGACGGATCTGCCATACCCTGTGACTGCTTAGGTTGCCGCCTACACACCAGCAGAGGTTTACCGTTCTGTTTTAGAGACAGTGCTCTCTGTTTATTCTTTTTTTTTGATTTTTTTAAATGTCTTTCCTTGTTTAAAATGTATTTTAATGCCTCATGTAAAGCACTTTGAACTGCCTTGTATGAAAGGTGCTATACAAATAAACTTGTCTTGTCTTGCTCTTCATAGTATCTTGTCGAATAGCATCATTCACATAGTCGAATGCGATCAACTACGGACTCCATGCTTTCTTACCCTTTTCCAAAAACAAATTTCCAGTTAGCAAAGTAAATTATTCCTGTTTTGTTAAACTTTTTGTTGATATGTTTGTTTCAAATTGTGCCGTGTGAGTAAATGCAACAAAGTAATAATTCATCCCCTGATTAGGTCCAAGGTCAAATTTATAAACTCTTGTTGGGAAAGCTTTCATGTTTGATGTTGTACTGTTGTCAGTTCAACAAAGAGGAGCATATTGCCGTGTCCTGCTCAAACGAACAAATTTCTCTTTCCTTTAGTCGAATCTGTGGTAGTCCCTGCCCTGCTGTCTGGCCAGATGTAATAAAGCTTCCCTTCTTCAACACCATGAAACCAAAGAAACAGTACCGACGACGGTTACGAGAGGAGTTTGCTTTGTAAGTTAATGTACTGTTTGATAGTAACAATTGAGCTCATTTGTTGTATTAAGGACTGGGCCTTCCAGCAGTGTGTTTTTACTGAGATTGTGTGCGTATGTTGTTCAGTATCCCTCCATCAGCTTTGGACCTGTTTGACCACATGCTAAACCTGGACCCCAGCAAACGCTGTACGGCTGAACAGGCGTTGGGCAGTGAGTTCCTCAAGGACGTGGATCCGGACAAGATGCCGCCACCAGAGTATGTTTTGGATTATGTGGCGTCACTGTTTTGAGTCTTGGGTCAACTGTAGTTTATCGGAGTTGCCAAATGCCAAACATTTTCTCACATTGTTTAACTTTTTTTCACTTCTTCTCTTTCCAGCCTTCCACTATGGCAGGATTGTCATGAGCTGTGGAGTAAGAAACGCCGGCGACAGAAGCAGATGCCAGAGGAACTGGCAGCTCCTAAGGCCCCGCGTAAAGAGCTGGGCCTTGATGACAGCCGCAGTAACACTCCTCAGGGCTTCCCTGCTTCTGGAGGCCTCAAAGTCCAGAGTGTGGCTGCTTCTGCACTGCTGGGTGAGAGTATATCTAGGCATTCTGTCTGTCACACCTTTGCAGGTCAGGTTTTGATTCAACAAATGCATTAAAATGTTACGTCCCAGACTACATACACTGATTTATGACAATGCACATTTTCTTTGTCTTCTTGCAGACACAAAGGGTCCCAACTCTCAGTTAACCCAGGAGCAGCTGGCTGTCCTCCTTAACTTCCTTGGCCAGCCCAAGAGTGCAGGCAACACAGCCCAGTTTGTCCAGGCTATGAGCTCGAAGGTCAACCAGGAGACACTGCAGCAGCTCTCCAAAGCCCTAGCTCCCGCTGACACAGAAAGGCCTGCTGAGCCTCCTCCTCAGCCCACACCCACCAAACCCCCCCAGCCTTCTGCTCCAGCAGGAGTGCCCCGCACACCGCCCATGCCCAAGCCTCCTTCACCACCTCTTTCTGCACCATCAGGTAAACCAGAAGGAGAGACAGCAGCTGCCACCCAGACAGCCATGACTATGCTGCTGGCACAGCTCCTCCAGGCTCAGCAGGCTCAGAGGCAGGAACCTAGTGATGGAGGAGAGGGCGCAGAGAGTGCCAACCCCACAGCAGGAGCACCAGGGGGCCCTCCTCCACCTCCAGAGGTCAAACAGCCCCCGGAGCCCAGCCCAGTCTCTCCAGGTAACTCTTCTTAAGGCGTTACAAACCCAGCAACACAGTGCTTCTTTTAGTGTTTCTTTTCATTTTGAATGTCAGTCTGAAATGTTGAGTATTAGTCTGAAACAAGAATTCAAACCTTCAACACTGAATCAGAGCTGGATTCCCTCTCTTTTATACAAACCGGTAACCATTATCATGTGCTCTGTCTTTCAGTGTCTGAGGTAGGTGGAGTGTCCATCCTCCCCCCAGACCAGAGACCTCCTGAGCCTCCAGAGCCACCTCCACATGCAGACCTGGACTACCGACAGCCACCCCCTGAGCCCAAGACGGGCCTTGCACCCCCCATAGCGTCGACAAGTGGAGGTGATGGAGGGAGGCCCCCAGAGCCAGATTACCCACCTCTCCCCACTGCAGAAGGGCCGGGATATGGGGGAGACTACAGCCATCCACCTCCTCCACCCTTCACTCCTGCAGGGTTTGGGGACAGCTACATGGGTCACATGTTAGGTGGAGGCCTCCCGCCTCACACCCTAAGAGAGGTATTCAGCGGGCCTGCCCAGGCCTCTGGCCCCTCGTCAGCTGCAGGGTCCCTGGCCCCAACCCACCAGGAGACCTACCCTCCAGGTGCAGGAGCAGCTGGACCCAGCAGTATGGTGTTCTCTGGGGACAAGGACCACCGTTTTGAGTACATTCACAGCCCCTTGCCTGTGGAGGGACAACCCAACCCCAATGCTATCCACCTGTACAACCACGCTATGGGTAGAAAGGACGGCGCACCCCCTCCCCCACCCATCCCAGCACCGGGCCAATCTTGGGGTTCACCTTCTCAGGCTGGGGCTCCACCACTTCCCCTTGGCTTTGTCCCACATGTGAACTCAGCAGCAACAATCAGAGGGCGAGGCTTGCCCTTCTGATAAACTACGGAAATAGGAATTGGCAGTTTGTGACAATGGACATAAGACTAGAGGACTCAAAATATTGAGCCCGAAGCCTCTCAGGCTAGACCAGAGGGATCTGGACATGCACACTCAATTTGTAATAACTTAAGTCTGTGTAAGGCATTGTATTCCTCCTCTATCTGGAATGTGGAGTACATTGCAGAAGGACAGCAAAACAACAGAGGAGCTTTTCTTGCTCATACCATTTTCATATTTTTTTGTAATCTATTCTGCTGTCTTTTAAATTAAACTTTTACTTTTTTTGAGTGTACATTTATCAGGCCAGGTACATTTTCAATCTCTACCTTAGCCTTTCTGTAATTGCTCCAGGGCAGACTAGTATTAATGTTTTGCACTACTGACTCAAGTAGGTGGAAACTATTTTAGCTATGAAAGAATATGAATGATGTGCTTTATCTGCACAATTAGGAATATGACCAGTAATGTAGTTTCCTCTTTCTGGTCAAGACGATGTTGAAACAATGATGGCTCAGCTGATTGGGTTGATGGCTTATTGTAACATGACACAAAATGGACTGTTGGTTCCAGAGAGACTGGTAGCACTTGGATGACTGCAGTAAAACTGATAGCTACTGAATGACTTGATGGAGAAAGGCTGTGTTTCACTTTAAATTCCACAAGCCTTTTTGCCAATAGCCATTGTAAAATCATAAGCAAAACAGAAACATGTAACCCAAGTTCAAAAAGGAGACAAACAACGTCTTTATTTGTACTAAAATGTTTTTGTTTTCCCCTCTTTGGCAAATGTTTATTAAAGAAATGCCAACAATGTGTTGTGGAAGTCTTTTATAATGGTGGGCCTGTTGCGTGTTTACTGTGTACATCATAATCAATCAATGGGGTTACTTCATGGATCACACCACTGGATGGCAGTGTCATGTCACATACCACCGCGCTATCATATACTTGGGAGTATCTGCTCATTGTAACAGATGAGATAATATTACAATAAGAAGGAGGAATGCTACTTCGTGTTGCTACGCTGTGTAGGAGAAAGGAGCTCTTTGGACAGCAGACCAGTTCTTAGAGGATTGTAAATTCAAGGACTTCCAAGGCACACTCTCGTCACCAGAATAAAAAGCCTTTATTAAATCGACTAATGCATCCCAAAACATAAAAGATAAAAATAACGCATTGAGACTTAGCTGCCTTCATCAGGGTGCACAGCCATCTACAACCACAGGTGTATTTAAAGACCGTCAAACCTGATTAGCTGTCATGTTAAGGTAAGAAAATATCAGAAAATATGCACAACACATATACATAATAAAGAGTAAACAGGATGAAACTTCATAGCAATTATAAAATGAAGGAAACAAATGTACAAAGACAAAGTGGCTGCGTGGGTATGACATTTAATGAGGCAGAATTAGATTGACATAGTTTAGGTCAATAGCAACAGTTCAGAAACAAACAGGTGAGTCATGCTACACCCTCGTAGCATGACTCACCTGTTGACAGATGTCTTACACTCCAAGGAAAGGGGAGAAATCCTCATCCTCATTTCACCCTGGAAACGTGGCCCCCCTCTCTGAATGTCCAAAACCACTACAACCACACAACTTTTAAAGAGTCGGGGCTGAAACTGGGCTGCCGTGTCCCTCATCTCTAGTGTAAGGCCATAGGATAGTTCTCATTGAGTCTTATGTGGGTTGACATTTAATAGGCTGTTCATCTCATTCAAAACCGATGGAACTGGGTGTGACACATTGTCCATTGTGCAAGTCCTTAATACTCCATACAGACCTTTAGCATCAATATCACGCAAATGGCCACAGTTTGGCAATGGCTGTAGCATGAGAACCTTTAAAACACACTTATTTAACCAGGTTAGCACTGCAGAGATCCAATCTTTTTTTCAAGAAAGACATGGTCAAGTCAATAGCACAGCACACAAACTGTTTCAGACAAGATAACATCTCAAATACAGAAAGACAGCAGCGCAACTGTTGGGAAGAAAACACTCTTCCAATGGATGACAACTCCCAATGGACTCATCTGCTATAGCCTTATCTAGCACTTTGAAATCTGCGAGAGAAACTAGTTTCAAGTCTGAAGGCTATTACATGCAGGGGGTGGAAGTGTCATAAAAAAACTTTTTGCCCATCTCTGTTTGAGATTTAGGGACTGCAGGATAGACTTAGCTGGGACTATATCCGCTATCTATATCCTCCACATTTCTGTATTGTAAGAACGGCCATGGAAGAGGACAGCTGTTCTAAAATGACCTTATAAATAAAGGTTTACAACCTTGTGCATGGACAACCCTGCTGAATGCACCCTCTTGATGCCAACTCCAAGATGGCAGCAGTGATTGACACATTGACGCTCTACACAACTTTAAAAAATGAGGATATCCTTTAATTAAATGCAATAAACATTACTAGTGTCTTAATTGGTCTATTTGGGTTCTTAATTGTTATTTTGCTACAGAGCACATTGGAGATACAACAGATTTTTATAACGAATTAAGGCTAAATTTTCAAACAGGTACTGTACCATCAGTCGATCCAAGTGGAACAATCCATAATGTATATCAATATACATACCTGAGTAAGAAGTTGATGGGTTATCATGCGTTATTATCAATAAAACAAAACCTATACAATTCTTTCACAGATAAAATGCTATTGAACCTTTTTTTTTTATCTCTGTTTTTATTGCTCCCCCTACCCAACACACACACACACACACACACACACTTCTCTCCAGTCAGGAGGAGCAGAGTGCAAAGATTCATATTAGGAAATATTCAAATATTGTAAATTGTTATTCAGACAGGCATTAAAGGCTGCCTAATCTAATTTACCTCAGACGCTATCAGCCTCACGGTCATTCATCCACCCAGCAAAGATAATAAAAACCGCACAGGGGCAGCAGGGGTTAGAAAAACCCAATGCACAGCCCATACTGCCTCCTGGGTATAATGGAGCAGCAAATGGCAGAAGCAACACCCATGGAATAATATCTTCCATGGCGCTAAAAGAAGAGACATATTCCAGACACATTTGTGCTTTGTTTTACCTATTCCATCCAAATCTAAATTTGTCATGTCACGTCCCTGGTGATGAAAAAGTGATTATCTCAGAGGGACTCCATTCTGCAAAGCTAATTCGGAGTGTGATGGCAGCTAGTCTGTGATTAATATGGCGTGGATGATGGATTGCAGGAAATTTACACTAGCTTCAGTGAGACTGGCAGCATCATATTTTCTTGCGAGGGACTGAAACAACAGTGAATACGACTTAAGGAGAGGACAAAAAATACCCAGGGCAGAACATTGTGAGTCTGGCAGTGTTTGGAAGATAAACGCCACAGCATAGACGGTTGTAGGTTTGAACAAAAGCAGCACTCTTCAACTTTTGGACATTTATCCACTGAGGCCTTCAAAAGGACAAAAATCCCGCCTTTCAATCCAACCCCACTGACAGCCAAAACCCTTATCAACTGGGGCGCACACTGAGTTTAAGCCTCCTGACAAGATGTGACACCTGGCCTCCCACCACGATGCATCTAATTTAGTAGAGTATCACCTCGCCTGTCTATAGGACCTCTCTTGCTTGGGGGGGTCCCCTGAAAGTATTCCACATTTCTCAAACAGAGGACAGAGGACGTTTAAGCGAAATGCAGGTGATATATTTACAGTTTTTCTCAATTGTTTGCACACGTTTTCTGAAACCGTACCTCATTTTCTCAAATCTCTAAACACAAAACAAAAAAAAAACACACATGAAATGCAAAACTCCACAAATGTCTTGCAAAAGGAAGCATTACATTACAAACCACATTATGTCTTCTCAGAACTGAGTTTTCCATCCAAATGAGACTCACATCAAATGAATAGATCTTTCTAAGAACCGATTACACACTGATGCATTCAATGAAAAGCATTTTCTATGTTACACTTACTACTTACCTATCCACACTAGCCTGTTGTGGAAGATTATCAGCCAACCACACCAATACAATAACAAAATACTGTACATACATTTCAGCAAACACAGTTGGGGATGTAGCGTGTTTTAACACACAATGGAAGAAAATATAGGCTATATGACTACTGTTTGATGTCCCGGGTTTCTGTTTCCATCACAGGCCATGTTGTCCCTGGCTAAGCAGCAGGGGAAGCATCGCCTGGCATGACTGATTCAGTCCTGGATGGATCCCTGCTTGTTCTTCCTCTTCCTCCTCCTCCTCCTCCTCCTCCTCCTCTCCACCTCTCTCTGCAGTGTTGCCATCCATTCATCTCCACAACGGGACATCTCACCATGGCTCTCTGCACTGATTTGTAATTGAACAATCTAGCAACTAGTGAATGGCAGTGCTTCCCATGTGAACACGAGAGATTTTATGTTATGGGGCCAGAATATACAGAATTGTGCAAAAGCAATGTCAGGTGAGGTGGTATATGAAGCTTATGGTCATTGTCTCTTTCTCCCACTCTTTGTCACACACACACACACACACACACACACATGCATAATGCTGCTGTACCGCCTAAATGAGCCACGGTGTGGTGCTAAAAGACTAGCGAGGAGGAGGAGGAGAATTTGGCTGAGAATGAGGAGCATCTCAATCCATCAAATTTCATAAGCCCTGTGAAAGTGAAAATCCTGACTAAGATATACCTTTCATCCTTGAGCCAAATCCCATAAATATAGACACATGTCCATTAATAATGATGTTCGACAGGAAGAGAGAGACATGAGAGAGTGAATTCATTCTTAGCAGGAGGGCTCGGATGCATGAAGGTAATGACTGTCCTCATACCGGCAGAGGGCTAAAACCTATCCTGAACTTAGGATACCTGGGTCTTGTTGGAAATGGAATATTGCCAGGAATTGTGCAATTGTGTGTGTGTGGATTTTATTATGCTCCATAACCGTATCATATTTGGCTAATCAGACACTCCCACAGACTTGATACCCATGTTAACTTTAAGTAGGGCAGCATTAGTACTCCACACTGTCCTGGGATGGGTGAAGCACAGGGATAGGAGCCGCTACCTCTGTTACCTGTTGAGGTTGAGAGTAAAAATGAATGAGAGTTCAGCAACGTTTTATTGAAGCTTTGCCTCGGACGTACCCTTTTAGATTTCGAGGTAAGTGAAGTGTGATGTGACCTTCGTTGCATCGCCGTGCCTCGGGCTGTGCTGCTCCTTCAAGAGGTGAGGTTAAACCCTTATGTGCGTGTGTGTGTGTGTGTGTGCAGAGAGAGAGAGAGAGAGGGAACGAAAGAGAGAGAGACAATTTCAAGGTTTTGACATTTTTAGCTAATGTTTTGTTTACAGTTTTTTGTCTCATTTCAAAGCAATTTCCTCCTGGGGTTCTATTCAAAGTGTTCTTTTAAAAAAATGGAAATATGAAACCTAAAATAGTAGTGAACAGTTCTGCAGTATACAGGTGCATGCACAGCAGTCTCAGTAATTATGCCTGCACGTTATTAGAGCATATGTAGCATACCCATTAATGACACTGCATCACAGGTGTTAATCTCATAATTATTAGTGTCTTTTTTTAAAGACAGTGTATGAACTGTCTTATTGGAGAGATAGCCATTTATTTAATATTCACTGAATGAGGATTAAAGCCCTTTGAACAGATCAATCATGATGGAGTGTTAAAGGGCAGCTTTTCCATTCCAGCGGTCTATATCAGGTCTATAAAGGTCTGTCCGTTCAGCTGTTAGGTGACGCTCTGCTTAAAGGTCACGCTGTGCTGGCCTCACGCACAGTGGAAGGGTGGCCTATGGTTAGCGAGACTGTCCCCTTACCAAAAAGGTCACAAAGTTGATCCCCACAGCATTTAATGTGGCACAGTGTCACGTCAAACTGTCCCCGCGCTGAACCCCTACCTGCTAAGTCATTTTAAGGGGGGGAAAAGCATTCGCTAAATACCTAAAATGGAAGTAATTCTACACGCAATGTGCACGCAAACACATTATCCTCACCTCAAACACCGGCCTCTGTCTCTTCGTCTCTCTCTCTCATCACTGTAAGTCATGGCCTCACGCCCATTACCTCAAACCATGAAGACAAAGGGCCCTCCAGTCGTTTACAGTAGATACGACCCATAAATGTCGTGCTCAAATTCACTTTACACCTCACCTTTGACACCTAAGCGAGAAGGTTCCAAGTCATTATGAACCTTCATCATATAGAAGTTAATTTGGCCCCTGCCGGCGTGGACCGATCATCTTGACAACCCGGATGGCTTTTGTAAGGGCACGCCAATGACAAAGTTGTTGGATTGCATTCGTAAAAAAAAAAAAAAACATCTTATTTGCCCGGGTAAAGCCCAAACTCAGCACTTCCACACAGCTTGGCTCTCGCTGTTGCTCATGTCTGCAGTGGAAAGCTGAGCTGTTGGTGCTTTACGAGAGTATGTAGAATATTAATGAGTGAGGTTTTGTTGAGATGAGAGATGGTGCTTCGTGCAACCATCTTTCTGGCTCTCTCTCTCTCTCACACACACACACACACACACACTTGGTCAACCCAAAGTATCCTGTGGTGTGTTTACTACCAGCTGTTAGCTAAAGAACTGAAGATGGAACAGCTGGAAGACACCTTTTCACAGGCATATTGACTATAGCGAGGGAGTGACCTGTGATGTCTTTACTATTGGTTGCTGTGATGTTGGTGATCTAAGAATGTAACCACATTCTACTGCTGCATTGATGGTCAGATGCTCTGGAGGAACAGATTTAAGTAGATTTAAGATACTACATAGGATGGGAAAAGGGGATTATTATTATTATTAGTAGTAGTAGCAGTAGTAGTAGTAGTTGTAGTTGTAGTAGTGGTGGTTGTAGTAGTACAGTATTGTATATCCAAGGTGAAACAATGCTAGATGACCTGTCACAATTGGTACAGCTGTTTTTTCATAAAGCATCTTCCCACACATTATGACCATGGGAAAACAATCTCCAGAGCTATTAAAGTCAATTGCGTAAGCAAACAAAAGTGCTTTTCTATAAATGTGGAGAGAAATATGAAATCAACCGTGAAATGTAAGAATTGCATTCCAGAGAATTGTTGTGGCTCAAATTGAAATGGTATAGCGGATGGATACATTTATGTAATTTGGTGTGGTTGTGTGTGGTTTTGTGTGTGAGTAGATGCAACTAAACATACACACACCTCGAAGAGGTGTGTAAGGGTCGATAAGTCAATAAGACAACTTATGATGCGTTGCTCGTCCTGTAGATTAAGTCATGCCCAAATACTGCACACTCTGCACTCAGCACTACTGTAAGACCTTGATGTACTGGAAGCTATGGCATACAGTTGTAGAGTAAATATAGATCTTGTTGTGTTTTTCCATCTGCTCTTGTGAAAAAATACTGTTCACATTGTGAATTACAGTGCAAATTCAAAGTGAATATGCTGCAGATGAACTACTGACATCTACCTTAGCCAGCAACCTGTCAGCAAGCGTACTACCTCACACCCAGAAAGTATGTTTACCTGGAGAAAAACTACCCCACCGACTCTTCAATCAAATTGAAGAAATAAAAACAGTTTGCATGTGGTTGCTTGTGTTAAAAAAATAAGAAAAATACACAAAACAATGTTGTCTGACACTGTGTCTAAGAGAAAAACAAACACACAGATCACAATCCATTCACATTTTAGAGACCTGGTGAGGTTTTGCAGACAGACCATCTAGAACACACAAAGTTCAAAAATACCAGCAATCCATTAGTTGGAGAGGAGAATTATCTTCCTTCAGACTTGGAAAGCTTGGGAAGGAGTTAAGGGTCGCAATCAATCCATAAGAGGCTTGAACTTATCCCCTCCCCTGAGAGGCCAAGGGAAAATCTCAAATCCCATGACCTTTATCGAATTGGGAATTAAACCTCTAGTTGTTTTATAACGTTTGACCATTAGGTAACTGCGTTCTCTCACATTGGATGCTACAAATGCAGAACAGTCCGCATTCGCGCGGTTGCAATTCGCAGAGCTTCGAGTCCGATAAGTGCTTAGACATTTCATATCTAAAAAAAGGAGTTGATTTGGATTCCATTAGGCTGGTGACTGCACCGACCTCATTATGTTTTCCTGTAAATCTCTGGAGCAATAATGGCTCATGAGTTTAGTGTGCAGGTAAATGACTGCCCTGCGGTTTGTGTGTGAATGTGGGGGCCCAGTCCAAAGGAGAGTGTTGGATAATTAGAGAAAGTAGAATATAAAAAGGGGTCACTTAATACAACGTCCCAGTTCTTTTTAAATCATGCCCTTGAAGTCATGTCATAGGTCATTGGATATTAGACGGTACAGTATGCCTCTGGGAACACCGGAGCTCTTCTTCTCTAAGGAGACTTGACTTAGGCATTTGAATGGTTAAGGATAGCAGGCCTATTGTTACTCTCTTTCAATTGAATCTGGTGGCAGATTGTTGATTGATGCAAGTTCTTCGCTGAATCTTTAAAACTGTCTGAAATTATTGTTGACAATGAGGCTCGAGAGGGGAAAGCTGTCCGCCCTTATCACAGAAGCCGCTTTATTCACTCACAAAATAGAAGTGTGAAAGTCTCCATTAGCATCCTTTGTGGCCTTTGGGTTCAAAATGTGGATTCACTGCATCCTAGGTTTAACTTCACTTTTGATGTTGGCAAAGTTGCTGTTCCACTTCCTTGGAAAGGGTGAAGATCAAACCATCAAAATACTTTGCTTGCCATTTGATTTTATCTGGAAATATAATGCCTGAGACGTATACCTTCCCTCTCATAGTCTAAGAAGGGAATTGTATGAATAGGCACACAGGCCGTGACCATTGCAATCCCTTTCTTGTGTGTGTACAATTCATCAAATTTGAGAACTGTACTCAAAATTGAACGTTTCTCAGTCCATGTCAAGACAAGTTGATGCAGCCAAACAAGCCTCAGTGGTTACAACGATGTAAAGGAGCATCAATTATCAAATATAACTTTCTGGGGGAAAAAAAAGAGTCAAATACTGTGATTGCGTACGGCGGTTGTTTACTGACGGCAAGACACTTTTGTGGTGTGTTCTCTCTCCCAGGCGTCCGCTCAGATGCTCCGTCTCTTGTTTCGTATTTACAGCACACAGCCTGGAGATTTGCTGTTTGCTGCTGTAAGATTCATCTATTGAGAGACAAAATACATGGCTAACAACCAGGTATTTCTTCACAGACGGAGGATGTTTTATGATGCTGTTGCAATTGTTTTCTATATTTCTTATGGATACAAAAAAAAAAAGGTTGAAGGACTTAGTGACTAGCCTGTTAATCAAACACACTCTGAAAGTAGTGGAGAACTGCTCGGTGGGCAACTATACCTGTTGTTATGCCTTTTTCATTTTTTCATAGACTCCGCCGTCCTCTGTGTCTAGGTTGTGGGAGTAGGATTTAACATAAGCGGGGTGGGGAGTCATTCTTCGCCTCGTGCATTGGTAAGGCCATTATAATTTCTTGCACCCATATGAGCGAGAGCTAACCCTTAGCCCTGCTTATGAGTCATTTATGACCCTATGTGGTTTTCTGCTGTAATGGCGCTTTGTGTGGAGTGCTGAGATGAGGACAAACTGTATATTTAGTGTTCGGCCCAGTCTCTCAGAGTGTGATTAATGAGAGAGCAGACAGACAACCAGGGTGCATTCTAATCGCCCACAAGGACAAAGAGTGATAGAGAGAGAGAGAGAGAGAGAGGGAGAGACAGAAGTGTACACAAAATGGCTCCTTATGACTCCTCACAGCTTGCATCCTATTGAAATTTACTCTTACTGACTCTGTAAAGGGGAAAAAACCCACCCCAGTGAACACTGAAACAAAATTCACATACATTAGCTCTGTAGTCTAGCCATTTCAGTTTAGCTTGTAACAATAAAACAAGGAGACGGACCTGGAGAACCAGAGCTGTTGTCTGTGAAATCATTAAGAGAAAATGCCTAGAGCCGCTCCACTAACAAGGACCGGGGCAACAACTTTAGGGACACCGTGACAGTATGCTTGGCGATATGTCCACATTTTCTGCTTTAGAGGTGATGTTACTGCTATGGGAAAAAAAGTGGGTAAAAGCTCAAAGAAGCTATTCTTTGAGTCTTTAAAATGTATCTCAAATCCACTATTTTATTATGATATTAATACTAATATAATGGGAACATAAGTGAGGCTACATTTTGTTTATAATATTAGTGATATTTGAAAAAACAACTTTATTTTCCTATTTTATTTTCTCTGTTTACCTCCATCTTACGAACCATAACAGAGCAAAACCCTTTCAAGAGAAGGAGAGAATGGATGTGAGCCAGTTTCCAAATCTTTCTCATCACTCCTGTTTTTCCCCAATGAAAATTGAGTGTCCGTGTGTGGGATGTATTGCCAAAAGTCGCCATAGATTTAGGTGATGTATCTGCTGTCACTTTGTGCATTAACGCTTTGACCTTTTCTTCCTGTTTCAGAAGCAATGTGGCCCAAGCTGGTAAGAAAGATGGATACAGAGAGGATGAAATCTGTCACAAGGAAAGAAATGGAACACATGGTCTCTCCACTGTTGTGGTACCACATATTAACCACTGTGACTGTGGAGCAAATAACTCTTAAATGTGTACTGCATGTTATCACATGAAACAGTAGCATACAGAAATTACACAGGTGGAGACATTTCTTGTCAGAATACTTGAACTGAACATGACCTGAACTGAGTACAGAATGAGGATGGAGAGAAAACATAAGGGAATGAGTTAAAGGTAGAGATGAAATTGTAGAAGGAGAGCATGAAGGAGTGAAAAGGGTTTCACAACACAGACAAATCGATTTATTTCTTCATTTGTGTTTCTTTGTCTGCGCAATTACGCAATAGATCAGGGCCAAAATGCCGATTGATTACTTTGTCCCTGCATCGTCACTTTGAATGGATTTAATATTTGATTTAGTTTGTTATTCTTGCTCCCAATTCATTTTGATGCCATTTGGGTTCATTGCAATTGGCAATTCATCTTGCGCTGTCCTCACTTGTCGTTAATGGAATGTAATATTGAGGAAGAATGGGCTTGCTTCCAGGTATGGTGCATACAGTCATAAGATATCAGTACAGTAAGCTTGGCATTCATCTCGGTGGACTTATTCTTATGAAAACTGCTTCCTTAATTCTGACGACATCAAACTGCCCTTGATTGTGGAAGGACCTTGAATGTGATCTGGTATGGTACAGCAGAATACATCTCATCATCGAGGCTGCAGGCTCATGCTTCTCTGACAGTGGGAGACTATGCTGTATTATTTTTTCAGTGTCTTCTATAACAGAGCTTCCATCAAAATCTGCCAATCACACTTTTTTTTTTCTGCCCCCAGTGCCAGACACAGAGCCACAGAGCTTCATCAAGGCATAAAGTGGTTGAATCAACCACTGTTGACAACAAAAGGGAGCAGATTGGTATTCATGTCACTAAATCAGTACAAAAACACCATGGGGTCCTTATGCAAAGGACTAGTTTGGTTCAATTCAGTTTGCCTGTATCAGAAGATAATAAATTACATGCAATGAAATATGCATTATGTGTGTCAGAGGTGGAGAGATGAGGCACACATTATCAAATAGACCCCGTTATCAAACAGAGCAGTGTAATGCCAAATTGATTAGTCTAGTTTCATATTTAAAATGTCGTCTGATGCTTGTGTTTATGGCCTTGATGCCACATCAGTCGATGGAAATGTAACCTCTGAAGCTTCAAACTCGCAGCACGGCAGCGATGGAAAACTTCACACGGAAAAAACACAAATAAGATAATACCTCAAATCCTGCTGGTCACTTTGTGGACTTGAAGGGATCGAGGAAAAGAAGGCCAATCTTTTGGACAACCTGCTCATGCAGACCTCGGAGATATGTCAACTTTACTTTGTAATGAATAATGAATGTGTTTTGATCAATTCATGCTGTGGGTTACTTGCCAAGAGGGGAATGCTGAATCTGAGGCGCCAGATTGACGCCTCTATGTTTCCCGGGTAGATTCCTACACCGAGCTTGAGGGTCTTAGATATGTAAAAACCCAAAGGACTTGCGTTGCCGGTACATGCTGCGCCAGTCGCTTGGCACCTGAATTCCTCCCCATGAGCGCATGTATGTTTGTACGGCCGTGCGGTTCCAAACCACCGAGAGGTGAACTGCATGCTGGGATCACTGAGGACTGAGAGTCTGTCAGCTAATGTAACCATGGCAGCGCCGTGAAGATTGAGGTAGGGGTGCTGCCTGTTCAGATGACCTCCATTTGCTGTGGCGAAAAGTGCGGATGCCAGTCGTCGTCATGGTATCCAGCGGGAAACTTCCCCAGTCAGTTAACAGCCGGAGGGGAGGAACCGTTCAACAACATGAGCTGGAATGAGACGCCGAGGAGTAGCTGTGAACCATCCACCAAAACACACTGCATCAGGCTGCTTAAACAAGATATGACACATGCCTCATTCCCTTATGCCAGCCCACGACAAGTGATCAGGCAATCTCATAACTCATGCAATACTGCTGGAGATTTGATATATAAATATCTGCAAATAAGCTCTCCTTCCTGACTTCGAGTGAAATAGAATCTGATCGTGATAGTTTTTACTTTTTTTTTTTTTTTCACTTGTTTTTGTTGTTTTCATATGACAGTAATTTTCTGATCCTTTTAATGTGAAGCAATATTGTTCTAAGCTAGTTCTATCAGTCAGCGTAGCGCTCCAGAAATAGGCCAACCATGTTACCCAAGTATTTAGCAATGCATGAGCTGTGGACATGAATTTTTCACTGTGCGGAGAAGGAAGAGGGATAGAAGATCATTGCGGTCTGTATTAATTTCTCTCTGCGTTTTGATTTCAAGGTTCTTCGTCGGACACGCACACACACACACACACACGCGCACACACAGCCTGACTATGTGGCAGATAGCCCATGGCAGCTGTGCAAGCAGATCTTCCCTCTATTAATTTCACATGATGCAGTAAAGACCATATGAAGTTTGTCCTCTTGCCATACTGGGAATATCATATTGGGGCAGAACTTCTCTTATGCATTACCTTCCCATAGTGTGGTGATGCATCTTTAAGAAGTACAGGTTACTGAGGACAGAGCATTTGTTTTCCGATATGGGTCCGTGAAGAGAAAATAGCCTGAGATTGTCTTCTTCAGAGAGGCTGTGCCGAAGTGGCTTCACAAAAAGAAATATTTATATCCAGGCTGCTTATCGCCTAGCAAATGTCGAGGAGTATTAATATGTAACATCCTGCAGGGCTCTCCAGGACACTTGCCATGGCTCCAAAGAGGGAGAGCTTGGTGTTATCGAGGCTTGGCAGTGTGACTTGGTGATGGTATCAGCCATGCTGACTGGATTCCATTAGGCGATGCCCACATCTGTGTCTACTGAACATATTGGCTCATACTGCAGGGGAACACAGCGAGTGATAGGCCTGCAGTCATGACACATGAGCTATCATCCATAATCCAGGAAGGCATATCAGCACATACACATTAGTTTGCTGCAGACCTGATGCTGTGGCACAGAGATTATGGGAAGACTCTCTCTCTCAAATAAATCATACTTTGGTTAAAAAAAACATTTAGGATGATGTGGAAATTTCCCTTTCCTCTTACAGCCTGAGTACTTCCCAAAGCACCCAGATTTCTAAGAGCTAATAGGATGAGTCATTTTTTTTCTTGCCTTTGTATACACAGAGCTGCTGATTTAAGCAGTAGATTTGGATTGCAAAGACAGTAATAGAAAAATTCTAAAAGCAGAACAAGACCATAACCAGGCAGCAGATAAAGGATAAGTAATGAGAGGCACTTCCCTATTAAATGCAGTGTTCCTCGGAGGTCAGAGATGTGAGTTAGCATCAGACTGTTGTTCTAATGGGCCAGCGGCTGTTGTCCAAGCCCCAGAAACACAAAGTCATCAATAATTAAATGAGAATCAATGGGTTTGTATCAGTTTTACTATGACTGTGCTATGATTGGCTCGAAGAAGTCAAGTGAGGTACATACAGTATATGAAGATCTTTCAAAAGATCTTCCGTTTTTGTTTATAGAGCAATTTCCAGAAGATATAATCGATGATCTTATAAGAAACAATAACAGCGATTGGCTTTAAAGGGCAATGCTGCATGCGCCACTACCTGTATCCATGGCAACAAGATCAACATGTCATCCTTTCTCACTATATGCAACTATATGTCTCTTTTTGGTAACACACCCCTGAGACCTTCATAATAGGACCGTTTCACAAATAGTACTGCTGGATGGAATTAAGTAACATTTCATTGTTTAGTAGAAACATCTTAATTGGGCAAGCAACCCCAATGAATTGTAGAGTTCAGTTTCAGATTCATCGGCAGAATTCAGTGGAACGAACTGAAAAAAAGAACTGCATTCTTCATGGAGATAAATAGCTACTCATCTCTGCTACAACAAATACTTGAATAATGGATCCTGTCCTCAGTGAAAAAGTCACCAAGGTAACAGCCCCCCCTCCTCCACACACACACACACACACACACACACACAGAAATTCATCTACATCTAACATCAAGTTAGTAGAAAATGTACAGATGCTGTTTTAATCACTCTAGTCATAATTACATTTAAACTTGTCTAAATTATATTTTCACGAGTCAAAATGTAATTTTTACTTGTCAGAATGATGAATAAAAGACACACAACATTTAGACTAGAATTAACATTTAACAACTCACATTCTTTTCATTAAGTCATAAATTGTAGATATCAAGAATCATCATTTCTACTTGTCATAATTTCATAGAAACATTTATTTTATTAGAGTTACCAGTCAAAACGAAATCATACGTGCTGCTTCATGACTTGTTGAAAATTAATAACAGGTAGCCATCATTTCAATTTCCTCGAGTGATTAAATGTTGAAACAGCTTGTCATAGTGTGATGCCATCCTAGAAGCCCCACGTTGTACATACTTACTGCTCTACTGTTGCAATGCTGCTCCGACCCCAAGAGAAGCTGTTTTGAAACTACTCCTGTCAGACAAAAAGCAGGGTGGACCTTCTGCAGTAGCTCCAACTTAAAGACAAAACTGCTTACAAAGTCATTTCTCTCCTGCAGGACAAAACTATGCGGACTATTTTCTGCGTGTCATCACTAGAACAACCGTCTTCCCGCCTCTGTTTTTCTCTCTCTCTGCCTCTCTTTAATTCTGCTGTGTTGTGAAGGTGGGTGTTCATTCATTTTCTTCTGTGGCAGCTTACAGGCTCAGGCATGGGTTCACAGTTCTCCCGTAGCTCAGACAAACACATTGTGTGGCCTGTTAGGATTATCTACAGAGGCAACAAGCTTTGTAGACACTGCCACACACAATCCTAATTACACTGAATGTACTGTGCCTTTCTAGAAGCACGGCATCGCTGAAATATTTCCACACAAACAACTGGGGCACGGTAATGCGTTGTGACAACAGACATAAATCTTAATGGATTATTGTTTGTCGCTTTAAGATTCACCTTAAAGCTTTTATTTTGAAAATGAGAGATCCAGCATTTGAAATACAGGACAGCTACGCTTACAAAATGACAGCACAAAATAAAAACAAACGATGCTACTTTTAAAAAAACGCTAGGTAACAAGGTAAGTGGCTAAATTGATAAAGCAGACTCAACATATTGAATGATAAACTGCAGCTATTTATTTGTTTGTTCATCAAAATGAATGCATATTGTTTTGGGAATAACCTCAATTTAAGCATGTTTCTGACACACCACATATGTTAGCCTGAACCGCAGAGACGTGAAAAAGCTTGGTACTGCCAGAATCTGCGGCTGTCTTCCTGCCTCCCATGGATTGCGATATATTCAGGCAACAAAAGGGCCTCTCTGGATGAATAAAGGTGCAAAGAAAAAAAAGGGATTCGGAGGTATCCTTTTGAAATTTATAAAAAATGATTTTTCATTACAAAGCACAAAGCAAGGAGGTGGTTAATAGATACTATTACCTTTACACGTGGTTGAATTCCATTAATTCCTTAACCCTCATAGGATGCACTGATGCTTGAGCAGGGAAAATCAATAATACATAAAATGCGACTCGCCACTGACTGGCGGTGACGTTTCCCTTTCAGAAGTTGCTTGTTTTGTACCTGGCTGAGGGGAGAAACAGTCCAGTCATCCAGGAAATAAGAGAGCAGCCATGTGATTTACAGAGAAGAGATACTCTGTCAGGCATCCGTTACACCTGAGACTAAGATCATTCTAGGTGTTCAGCAGCCCGATGATGGATAGACACACTTCCTTTATTGCTTTTTCTGGCCTTTGATCGTCCCATTGTGGTAATACTATATCGTGTTTTTTCAGCGCTGTAAAATTATTTGCTATGTAATGTTGTATACCATTGCACCATTGAGAATAAGGGCGTAACTTCAAGGAGTCTTTTACAACCACTTTGTGTTTGCATGGCTGTTTCTATGTGTGTTTGTGTCAGGGAGAGAGAGAGAGAGAGAGAGAGAGAGAGAGAGAGAGAGAGAGAGAGAGAGAGAGTGGAGAGGGGCACTTGTTTTTGTGCCATAACGGCCCCAAGCCAATGGAAACGCTTTTGAACCACAACATTTTGGTGAGGCAAGAACATCCCTGAGTTGTGTTTACATTTCCTGCTGCATTGCCTGAAGCCTGTTCCTCAGCTGGGCTCAGAGACGCTCACATTAAGAGTGGTGCTTATCCACCAAAATCAGTTAGCTGCACTGATGAGATGCTGCCTGCATTATAAGAACTGATAATGAAAGTAAAGATCAGCAAGGCCTGGATCCAACTGTTTACTTACTGGAGAGCAAGGACAGCAAGCATGGACTCTATCTATCTATCTATGACGTCAATTCAAAATGGAAGTATGAAACATGGGGTTTGATTGAGTTAATCCTTGGGAAAATTAGGTAAACAGACACTGATGAAGTTGTGTGTGTTGTCTCCGGTTCAGAGGCTGGTCTTACCGTGAGCTCCAGAGCTTCGTTGAAGAGGCCGTTGCGCTTGCTATGGAGGAAGGCATTGGAGCTGCCTGTCTTGGATATTCGTATCCTGGCCAAACGGGCTTTCTGCAAAAAGCAAGAAACCATGGAGACCACCTGTCAGTCACTGCATAAAGCATACATGATTGATTGGGTGTCATTCTGACAAAAACCCACTGGTTGCAGTTACAGTAATTTGGGATGCTTGAACTTGAGATCCTACAGTTCCAATCAAAGACACATTTCTAAAGCATTCCCTCTGATCTCCTGTGATACTGATGAATGATTTATGGTGACTACATGATGAACACATGAACACATTCCTTGGCTTGACAATCAGTCAGTGAAGCAGCTGGGAGGAGGGCAGGCAAATCTAATATGAATTACACTGGTATAAAAGTGTCACCCTGTATTGAAAATACTGTAGCCAATCTAATGGGCAGTGTTTGTGCTGCTATGTTGGGAATTGGACATGCTCCATCGCCTGGTGAATGCCTCGGTTTTGTTTATGTAAAATAAATCAAGGAAATGTCCAGGCCCATAATGCTCTACATCTCCAGTCCTAACCCTCTATGTTAGAGTCGGCCTGAATACATCGCTCCGAATCCAACACCTACAGCATGGTCACAGCCTAGTCTCTCTTTCTCACTCTCTCTCTGTTTCTCTCACGCTGTCAAATTGCTTCTCTAGAGACAGGAACAAAGATGGAAAAAAAAAAGAAGAGAACGGAAGAGAGGAACGCACTGTGGTCCTTTGGGTGAATTTTCCATACATCAGTAACGTGATGCATGTCATCTGCGATCTGCAGCACAGGGAGTGGATTCTGCTCCGACACCCTGGCCTCCATTCTCCACCTAGTGTGTACTGTAGCCAGTGTGTGTGTGTGTGTGTGTGTGTGTGTGTGTGTGTGTGTGTGCCCAGTAGACCTCTCTGTTACCAGGCTGCTTTTACAGGATAGTGTAATCTGTGTCACTCACTTCTCAAAGACCTGCCATTTTCCTGTCAAAGTCAACGGTTAGGTATCACACTAGGTATAGCTAGTGTGTCCACTTCTGTGTACTTGCTTGCTGTGAAGAGAAATATATAAAAGTATAATGTAAGTTGCGTAAGCGGTAAGCAAGCAGCTAACTTCTTCATTGGGGTGCCCACACTCTGCCAAGGGGTTAATACAATTTGTGTGTGTGAATTTGTGCATGCATTTCCTGTCTGCACAGCCTAATTTCCATACATCTACATCTAAATATCAGCAGAAATACCATCCCACTCCCACTCTGGCACAGCTAGGGTATGGTAATATATGGTAATACAGGCTCGTCCCTCCACTTTGGTTCCATTTCAAGCGGGGCAATGTAGGTTGGCCTGCAGTTAGCTAGCTCTAACTAATGCTTTAGGATCCTAAACTGTTAAATCTAAAGGCTGATGAGGGATAAACAGGATTGCTAAAACAGATTCATACACAGAGCAAGAGGCTGCCTGATGTCCCACAATAACCATCATATACTAATAACCAGTTATACTTATGAGGTCAGTAATTAGCAAATGATTCTTTGTCAGTGTACTTGTCTTCACATAACGCATGGTGTTATTAATATGAACTCCATATGTTAAAGCATTACGGAGTTAAGAATCTACTCTATAGGGGATACCTGTCAGATCACCTACTCTATAGGGGATACCTGTCAGATCACCTACTCTATAGGGGATACCTGTCAGATCATCTACTCTATAGGGGATACCTGTCAGATCACCTACTCTATAGGGGATACCTGTCAGATCATCTACTCTATAGGGGATACCTGTGGTGTGACGTTTCCATCATGTATTGTGCTTGAGTTATTGTATTCACAAGAATG
>CABFOQ010023926.1:0-13954 GCA_900660455.1 Gephyroberyx darwinii
GGTTGGAATGGGACAAAGTCATTGAATTTATGATGATTGCAAAGGGCAGGGGTGAAATAAAGTTGGGGATAAACCCAAAAACTCCACCCCTACAATTGGTAAACAAAGACAGCCAGGAGTCAGTGATACAAACAGACAGGGGAGGGAGAGTTCACATCATAGTAAATAGAAAGCAGTGAAACTGCACTGCGGTTACGGTAGGGAGTGTGTGCTTTTGTGTAAGCATATGAGTGTGTGTTACGCTTTCTCGTCCAGTTTTTTGGACGGCAGCCAGCTAGGTCTGCCCCTCTGGCGCGACACAAGACAGGATGCTGACATAAAAGAATAGGGGGGACCGACTGTGAGGGACACAGGAGCCAAGACAGTAGCCGCTGGGAGGTCATTGTTTCAGAGCTTACAGGCGTCCCCAATGAAGAGGATAATCTGTTCAGTTTGTTGGACCGGCGGGCTATTGTGGTGCCATGATGACCACCAGCATTGCTGCTGTCCCGTCACCTGTGGAGGGCAGATTACAGGACAGGAACCCCGTCACTGGGATTTGCGCTAGTAAGAATAATGAGGATAGGCAAGATAGGCATCACTCTTCATGGGGGGTGGCGTTGAGAATAATGACTGGTTGGAACGAGCTTGTGGCTGGAAGATCGTCAGAAGATCTAGGTGGGGGAAGTGAAGAGAAACACACTCCCCTCCTTCAACAGTGCTCATCCCTTGCTGAAAAACTACTCTTAATTATACTACTACTCTTAGCTCTTATTGTTCTAGAGCAAGGCACTAAACTGCTTCAGTGGAGCCAACAGTACAACATTGGGGTTGTACTGGGAAGTCAACAGGTGTGAATGTGCCTATGTATGTAATATTGGAAGGACACAAGTTCAAGTACATAGGAATATACTTGAATAACAAAAGAAAACAAAAGTTAAGTAAGCACCACTGTATCTAACACTCCCTCCTTTTACAACCATGACTTGCCTTATTTACCATCTAACCTACTCCGGTCTCAATTTCACCACCATTCTCCCTCTCTCACCTCAGTTATCTAACCATCTCTTTTCTGGATTTTTTTTTTTTTTGGCTTCGCAGTGTACCCTGTGAACAATTCTCTTGGGTGTGGTATTCTCCCTGATGCCAAGCTGCCTTGTGTGGTATTTTCTGGCTTGGTTGTTGGGGCATCTCACCCCCCCTCACTTCCACCTCACACTGCTCTTTCCTCCACTGTCTGTCCTGTCTCATATTTCCTTGGCTGGGTTGACTGGGCTGTAAGCTCTATATTTCTTTACCCTGCAACTGTGTTGTGTATATAAATATATGTATTATAGAAACTTTGTCCATAGGTCGGCATGAAGGGGAAATGACATGATCTCTAGGGTCACAAAGGTTGTCTGGCTAGGTGATTTGCACCTCCAGGAAACATCAATTCTTATACAGACAACTAATTTGCAACAGACACGTTAGACAATGTGACAGTTGTCTAACATGAGGTGGTGATCTGATTAGTGTGGTATGTGTGTGCTTTCGAAATGTACATTAAAAAGTGGAGTAAAAACACTAGAGCTTTATTCAATGGTCAACATCTACTCTTTACATTTCTTTCATTTCACCTCACCTTTCTCTGCTCACACTATTATCCAATAGAACTGTAATAAAAACGTATTCCCCCTCACTGTTCTAGCTGTGCTGTATGTCCTGTCTTAACTAAAAACCCCATCCCTTATCCAAACCACCTTGTCACTTCTCGCCAGTGCATCTCCTTCCAATCTCAATCAGGACTATTGTCCAAATAGACTCTGGGATGAAGAAATGGTAGTAGTTAATGGTTCAAGATTGTTTTATTCAGTTTATTTTTAAAATATGGCTCAATTTGTGTGAGCTGCTGGATGCTAAACACATGAAATGTTGCAATATGACCACAATTTAGGATAAGGTGTTGCAATAATTAAAAGCTATAGCTATCTCACATAGCGTTCTGTAGTCTTGAAACTTGGTATAATATCCGGGCTACTAATTTCCCTCTTGGACTATCAACGTCAACCAACTTGATACATATCCCCATGAAACTTGGTCCATGTGTTAAATGGGATTAGACAGCCATGTGTCTAAAGCTAATGACCATGCTGAAAGACGATGCTGCTGAATCTGCACGGCCAAATACCATAAATATCACATAATGACTCATAGTGGATTCACATGATTACTTTGAAACATAGCATATATGTAAGGAACTCCGTTTGTGGCATTCACTAAAATCCATCCAAATGAGATCAAATAGTATATATTAGATAAATATAAATCAGATAAACCACCTCTATAGATGGATGCCTTACAAAAACATAACATTCCCATATGCCCCCAGAAATTACAGTCTCATGGCTAATCCTAGACAGTACTATCTAATCTCAGTAGAGGGTTGGTCCTTCATGAAACAAAACACACACACACACACACACACACACACATGAATTGACATTTCTCCTGCTGGATCAACCATTTCAACTAACCCTAATACTACAACGTCCTCAAACAAAACCTAGAAAGTTCCTGCACTGTGCCAACATACAGATCTTACAGTTCAGCTTCACACAGCTGTTCAAACCACAAGCTTACATGGTGCATTCATATTACACAACGTGAACAGCATGCAATGCAATCCAATTGCTCTGTTACAACTATTCAGTTCACATAATTCCTGCTCTACATGAGACCAGCAGTAGTCTATACTATAGAGCTCTATGGCACTTTGGACTGAAGTTAACAGAAAATCATAAGGATGGGAAAAGGTCAACGCATTATTGGAGCAGCATGGAGAAATAGTAAATATACAGTAAAATGTCCAATCTTGACTTTTTCCACACCTAGTGGTATGTTTGACTGTGCTTTATCATATATCAGCCCCCTCCCCACAAGTCCCTCTGAGTTAAGGTTTGGGGAACTGCATTTCTTATTAAGTTAGGGTAAGGACCACATTTCTGTCAATAGTGCTTTTTGACCGTTTTTCCAGTGTTAAAGTTAGTTAGTTAGTACTTAACCTGTGTTAATGGTGTTGGGACACACATAACCATCTGATTTCATAAAATCTTAGCTTTTACATTCAAATTAGTACTACCCAGAAAACCATTTTGATATTTTCTAAATGATAATTCAGTGTATCTTATATAGTACCACACACTAGGGGACATAAGCCACCCTGGGGCATGAACACTCACATCTAGATTCAGGAAGTCATAAGACACTTCGACTCTCATAGCACTTAACGTGACAGGTCTGCTCTTTGCTATACAGATTATTTATTTCCCTTCTTCTTAGAAGTCTGCTGTTTTTGTGCCTTAGGAAATTCAGTGGATTTTCCCAGACGCTACTGTAACCCCATAATCAGATCCACGCTTTGGAGTGCAGTAAAACAGGCAGGCACCCTAACCAGCCTACAGAGCATTTAGATAGTTCATTTTTTATCCAGGCACCAACAGAACCCATCTTTAATACCATACTAATGCGGTTCAGAGAGAAAAGTTATGATCTGTTAATGTTAACTGTATATCATGTGTGATAAAAACAAAGATAACTGACTCAGATGCACAGATTAAGTACAATATGATTCAAGACAGAATGGGTTACTTTCAATGGAGGATGAAAATACAGTATTACATAGCACATAAGTAGAAACCTATTCTGATGTCATGAAATCAGAAATTGTTACCATGCACCCCGTCCTACCAGTTTGCCTCCCATGTGGACTGTTGAGTTTCCTGTGAAAGGGAAAAGACAAGTGTTTCTTCTGCAGATAGCTGACTTAGAGCACATAAGAAGCTGTGTAGCTGCCTAGCATACTTGTTTTCTTTTCACAGTGGGATCCAGTTCTCTCTGGGATATTTTAGGTTCTAGTGCAATTCTTAGGGCTCTTTGTGGAAATCCCTCATTGGTATTGTATGGACATGGTGAGTTTTCGTGGCTGTTGAGTAACACCATGAAATAAGGAAATACCCATGCTTATGTCATGATGAAACCACCTTGTCTGACTTGTACATGTATATACATGTTTAGTGGATCTGTGCTGACTTCATCTTACAAAGAAAATTAAAATATTGTGAATCTAACTCACAAATTAGGTTAAATGGGAGGCTTAGGAGGCCCGAGTGCAAGTCAAAAAACCAGCACTGCAGCTCAATATTCATGGCTTCCACCTATGCCTTATTCAAAGGTTTAGATCCCATATTAAAACAGTAATGACCAGTCTGAAGCAACACCCAACATTATGAGTTCTTTTATTTTCCAAATGATGTTTGTATTCTTCTGGCTTTTATCTGAATGCCCCCTGTACCCACCTGAGGTAAAGTGGGAAAAGGCTCTTTAGTGATTGACTGACAGGTGTCCCGTCCAATGGGAGTGTGGCAGGGTGTGAAGTGGCCCAACTGTTGCGTCTGCCTCATGCTCCTTTTCTATCAAAAATGTATGTAGTACCGATTTAAAATCATCATGGTCAGTGCCACTGTACAAGTCATGTATACATCACTATACACAAGCTGCTATGGGCATGTTGTCATTTGCAAGCAGCACATCTAGTACAAGGCTCGAGTACAAGGCTCTTTATTGTCCCCGAGGGGAAATTGCAGTTAGCAGCAGTAAGCAGCAGTACCACTAGTACCCCTGGAAATTTGTATGTTGCATTTGTTTGTAAAAGCGTGAGCAACCTGTGCCTGGTTGAGTAGTGTGGCCACTGGTCTTCCCTCCAGTCTGTCTCAAGCAGTCTTCAGAGTCACAGCATTTGCACAAAGCACTGTCTCCATCTGTGGCACGCCAGCTGAATGACAGAGAAAAGTCTTAAAAGTCGGTACACTGTGGCTGTGATGCCCTATGCCATAGGGCAATCACAATGCCCTCACACCATACTCGGGGACTGAGTATCAGCGAGGATTATCTGGTAGTGTAAGGGCATTACAGACTAAATCTGAACCCTCCTGATCGGGTCTGCCGCGATAATATCAAACATGTTTGATATTTACACTTTGAAATTAGCACGGACACCTGTAGTGTGTGGGTACTTTAGATTCACTCGGACACTACCCTGTCCGCCTTCATTGTTGTTTCGACTAAGTTCACGTTTTTATGACTTAGATCAAGATCAGACCATATTTTAGGAGCCATTTATACAGGAATGCAGGTAATTCAAAGTTCACACACTTTTTCTTGCAACTGTATATGGCCAAATTGTTATAAACTATTTCACATTAAGAAAAAAAAAGTGTAAGCTGAAGGTCAGCAACACATTAGCAACCTAACCTGAATGTGGGGATGTGGAAGAAGCAGGCCTTGTTGAAGTGGTCAGGTGGGTTTTGTTTCCGTGTGGCCCTGAGGTGGCAGTTGATGAACATCTGGAGCAAGAAAGCAAAAAAAAAAAGAAAAATCAACAAAATACATTTTGGTTCCAGGGGCCAATATCACATAATAAATACAATATTTCTAAAGCACTTCTCCGTAAAGTGTTTTTAAGTACTTCACAAACAATAAAACTGTATAAATGCATATGATAAGTAAATTATGAGCACAAACCTGTACAGTAGGTGTTTTAAGTGAATGGGCAGTGACACATTAATTATTGTTCAGATACTACCATCTAGTCGGTGTTGTTACCTGGCCCCCAGACGCCTGGCTGAATTGGAAGGCCTGGACACTGAAGCGTAGTCTGTCATCTTGATCCCTGGGGAGGAACTTGGAGGACGACTCTGGCACTACACTGTCCATAAGACATCTGGAACACACACTCAGTGAAATATAGCCGTGATGTGTGCCCAACAACTTGGCATGGATTTGTTTTAAGCACAAAGATTTAATTTTAGGTTTCAATCCCTGGTGAGCTCACTGTGCCATAAACAAACTTTGGAGTGAAGTAGCCATTAAATTGTATACAAAGACCACAAATCAGCATTGTTTTCACCCAAACATAGTTAGTCAGCCAGAAGAAGTGACTGACCCATGCTTAGTGATAAACTTGTAGTTGGGCAAGGAGAGGGGGTCAGACTTCAGTGTAGCGACACAGTGGTCCACATAGATCCTGAGAAGGGGGTGCATAGGGGCCTCCACACTGGCCTCCAAAAACACTGCCTCCCCCTGCTGGTACAGTGAGGAATTGCGTGGAGATTTCCAATCATCTACAGTAAAGGACAGACACACAACAACATCTGCATTCCAGGTAAAAGCTATTGCCACATTTTACTGTTGTCAGGGAAATCTCTGGGAATAGTATCAGCCTGGCTCCAGTCAGACAGTGGTGTCACCTGTCATGGCACGAAGGGAGAAGTGCAGCAGGCCAAAGGCACTGATAGTGGAGGTCATGGGCAGCCAGGTTGGGGTCAACGGCTCTCCACTCACTCTCTGCTTTCTGTGCTGCCACAGGGAGAAACATGGATGGTTGGTGGCTACATAATTGGTAACAAAAATGGTATTAAGGGTTAATATTCTCAGTCTTAGACTTGAAAACTAGTTATAGCTTATAGCTGCAACTCTGACTTTGGACCTATAAAATGGAAAGCCACCTTAATAAAGACAAGTGAAAGGGTGCTGATTATTCTGTAGGTACAGGATTTCATACACTAATATGACATCTGCCTCACCTCTTATAATGGCACTCAACAGGTATGACAGTAGTTGCCCCTCTGACTATAAGACTGCCTCCAGACACGGGAAACACAGCAGGAGACAGCACCAACTGGTTGGAATAGACAAGCCGATCCCCACGAACCTGCACGTTAGCAATTATAAAAGGAATGAATTAATGCAATGAATTGTTGAAAAAGTTGATTCACTGTTTCCGTGCTCATTCTGGATTTTGATCGCAACAGGCCTAACTCTCGGGTAGTCTTCAGACAGGTGGAGGCGCTGTTCTGTGTGAATTTGAACCTTGATTTAAATAAACCTGGATGATTTACATGTATGCCGAATTAACGAGCGTCCCCTAGATATTCCAAAAAAGCGGTTGAGTCATATTTTAAGAGGTATGTACCATAGTCCATAGAAAGAACACTTTAAATTGTCAGATTTTTGAATGGCGATGTGTTCGTTCGGGCTCGTAACCGTGCTGTGACTACATACCAAAACATGCCTATGTATCCCTTTTATTTTATCCCTGCCCTTACACTAATTTTACGCGTCTGGCCTTACACTGGACTCAGTCCCACATTCTTGTAGTCCAGCATAGATGACCATTTCATACTCAGACGCGTGTCCCTCTGAAACGGGTCTGCAGGAGTCCTGTTGTGTTGACTTTTCTCCCAGTCGAAGATACTCCTGTGTGAACGGGATGCGTCTCTCGTCGAAAAACTGTCGCTTCACGGTGATTCTCATTTTGACTTCTCCACAATTTATTTCCACTGCAGCTTTTTCCCGAGTTTGTGCAGCACTTTCCTCGGCAAAACAAACGCCGCGCATAAACAGCGAAAATATGAAACAGAAGAGACAGTCCGTGTGTTTTAACGGTGTCGCCATTTTTTGTTGTTACAATTAATTAGCGTAAATTTATTTACAGGTGTGTTGTGCGCGCGTGCTGCTAGATGACAGCATAAGCTGCCATCAGGTGCTGCCGGAAATTGTAAAAACAACTGGTTAAACGGAGATTTTCTGTGACAACCGAGTTGCCGAAATGTGACGAATGTCAGGCACACTCAATTACTGATGTTAAATTTAATGGATACAACTTATTTTACCTAACTTAAACATCAATTACATGCCTGATGCGCATTTTCTCCTGTTCATTCTGCCGCCGGAACACAAGCTAGCTCTGTGCCGCATTAAAATAAAACAACAGCCACCAAATAAGTAGTTTTGTTACAGGTTGCGATTTGTCATTATTTCCTAAACGTTTGGTAGCTCTACGAGTTGTATTTACTGTCTGTTACCTACCGAAGTAGGAGTTGACGAAGAGCCCTTGAAGGCAGCACCAGCAGTAGGAACAACTCAAAGCGGAACCCAAAACGCTACTGCAAGTACGTGGAGGGACATTGATCGCAGTTACACGCCATAGCTGTCAGAAGTTGCAGAAACCTTTTTGATTTTTTACAAATGCGAAATGTGTGTTCAGTTCGCAGCCAGCTTGTTATAATGGATAAAAAGGTGGCAACAGCAGGAGTGACTGAAGAGGAGATTGACTGGGGATGGAGTACACTAGACGAGGAGAGCATTATGAAGAAGACCAGCAACACAAATTGGACCAAAGCTTTATTGAAAAGTGTCCACAGTGGACTCCCTAGTCCAATAACAGTGCCTCTGAAACGTTCTCTGATCAAAGGAGAGTGCCTGTACTTCCATTATGGCTGTGATGGACAAGACGACAGAGGCTGGGGGTGTGGCTACCGCACCATTCAGACAATGGCTTCCTGGCTGTGCCACAACTGGTCCCCACCTGAGGGCCAATGCAGGCCCCCACCAAGCCTTCCTGAGATCCAGCAAGCCTTAGTCTCCATGGGGGACAAACCAGGCCCGTTTTCAGGTTCCAAGGAATGGATAGGAACATTTGAAGCTTCCCTGGTTCTTGACTACTTCTATGATGTTCCCTGTAAGGTGGTTCATGTTAGGGGTGGTGGGGCAGAGCTGGAGCAGGTGGCAGTGGAGGAGCTCCATCATCACTTCCAGAAGCATGGGTGTCCAGTCATGATGGGAGGTGACAGGGACAACTCGTCTAAGGGGATAGTAGGTGTGTGCACTGGGGACAAGGGGAGCTATTTGCTAGTCGTCGACCCTCACTACTATGGATGTCCCCTGGACAAGGCAGAGATGCAGAGGCGAGGGTGGGTGGCGTGGAAACAGGTATCGTGTCTGGATCAGTCTTCATTTTACAACCTATGCCTGCCTCAGACTGCCAAAAAGGGATAGTGAACTAGGCTCATGGACAGCAGCTCTTATACCCTATTTGATGCTTTGTCTTTGTCTCAAATAAGTGCAAGTATTTCTGTTTCAGCTCCACAGAGGATTTTTTTTTAATCTGTAAATGAATTGTGCAAAATGTGTAACATCTCCGGTTTTACATCTCAGGTGAAATCAAGTCACGGCTTTCACCTGGACTCACCTGGTCAGCCTGTTTCCTGGAAAGAGCAGGTTGCCTCAATGTTTTGTCCACTCAATGTAAATTGGTATTAAATTATTGCCAATGTTTTGAAAGGAGCTTCGGTGCCATCATGTGGATGGAATCATTATTGACAATGGATGAATAACCCAATAAAACATTGATGTCTTGGATTATGACTCCACTGAATTTTTATTATCATACCTAGAGACAATTCATTCACTTTAGGCGCTGCAAATGGAGAAAAATCAAACTGTAAGAGACAGACTGCAGTGAATTCCTCATTTTATTGCTTACAATAATATTTCACATCTCACTAAAGGTTTGCTCTAAAATTAATATCTATCTGACCTGCAAGAAGCCTGAACCTTTCTGGGGTCACGTGCCAAAGAATTTTTAACATTACATAATTATTACAGAGAGAAGCCAAAATTATTACAGAGACTATAACCATAGCTAAAATCCAAACATCTGTCAAACATCTGGCACGCAGTCATTGTAGAAGATCTGGAAGTTCTTGTCTACATCCATCCTCCCCTTGAGGAACTTCTCCAGATTCTTGAGAGGAACTTCTACCATGTGGTTGTTGACACGGTCGTTGAGCCCGTATGCTCCAAACACAGGGAACTTGTAACGCAGAAAGTATGGCGCGTTTTGGTCAAACTCAGTGCAGCAGTAGGCCGACCACATGTACTCTGGTATAGCCACCCGATCCAGGTTGTCCCGACGTATCATGTTCCCAGTGGTGGTGACCCCGGTGACCACAAAGGCTTTGCCCCGGCAGTAGTTGTTGAGGCGTTTGCGGAGAAGGTCTTGGTGTTCAGCCCAGGGGCCCAAGTTGAACTCCCTGATCTGAGGCACCACGTTGGTCAGGGTGTAGGTGGAAGCCTTGTCCAGCGGGTCAGCCTGGTGCTCGTCTGGGTTTAGGTGGCCACGCTCATACTGGACCACATCGGCGTAGTCCTCCAGAACCGCCTGGCTGTCCTCAAAGTTCATATGCATGTGAGAGGACTGGGGAAAGGGCTCCATGTTATTGCTGCCCTTCTCTGAGGCCAGCTAGAGACAGAAAGTAAACAATTATATGAGAAAAACAAGTTATGAGAAAAGAATGAAAAGCTGTGAGGTTTTCCACTGATGTGAATAAATGAATGACAGGTGACAAGTTGAAGCAGTTGACTGTATTCACCCTCATTTGAACAAGAATCACATTCACTCCTCTTTCAGAGAAATAGAACGCATTTTTACATGTGTAAAGTAATGTGAATGGGATACGACAACAATATCTTATCGTAGTAGCAATTCACAGGCAATAAAGAAGCTTATCTCAGGCTTACTCTTTTTCCCCGTAGCAGCAGTAATATGTTTGCCTCAGGTTTTATATGCTGATGGGTGAAGAATTTATGAAATATGGTTTCTTTGTCTGAAGACATAATGTGCTCCCTGTTGGATGCACCTGTGCGCATACAGATAAATGTACAGTCTGATACACTACACTATAGTGCATATAATATAGTTAGATACACAGAGGCAGCAGTGGATACCTCTAGCCTACTCAGACTTGGATTAAAACTCAGACTGAAACTCAAACTAACCCTTGGACAGAATAAAATTCAGAGTAAAACTCACCTGGGGCTCAAACATCCAAGGGAAGTCCACCCTCTTCTCCCCGTCCGACTTCTTGAAGGTGTAGGCAGAATAGATGGGGATGTGTTTGTGGGAGTCATAGAGGGTGACATAGCGTGGCTTATCCTCGTAGTGCTGGCAGATCTTCTTCAAGGAGTTACTGAGGTAGCCTCGCGGCGGGGTGCCCATGTATAGAGAGTCCTTACAACGATCCGCATGGTTGAAGTCCCCCACCACTCCTGCTCGGGCCCCCTGCAGCAACACGCAGCTCAGCAAGGTCACAATAGCCGTCAGGGGCGTGATGCCGTTTTCGGATATGGGCATCATCATCACAGCTCTATTTTCCACAACCAGCCCTTAGGTGCCTTCAGACCTCACAACCCCTCTGAGTGTGTGTTTGTATGTCTGTGTCCCAGCCTTAACACACCACTACAGAATTGTCTAACACACTACAGCAGCCAAGACATCTGTTCCAGCTCTATCCCAACATTATTTCCCCTCTTGCTTCATTCGTAGTTCCAACTAACTGGAGTCCCATTGTGAAGGCTTTTCCATATATTCAAAGTGCCGTGTGTTTAGTGGCTGTAATTTAAAAGCAGTGAATGGTATCAGTGGTTGAGAACACGTTGAGATAACTGTGAACTACAGAGAAAAGTATGAGGGATGCATGATAGTCTTTCTGAAGAATAAGAGCGTGCACATAGGCTCATTTAGCCTTTCACGTTCTACACAAAAGGTTTGAATATTGTTGTTTTGCTTTCAATCTCAGTTTTCTGGTTGAATTGAGACAGAGGGAGAGTGAAAAAGAGAGTGTGAGCAAGGGAGGGAGAAACTCGATCTGTTTAAATGCCCATCAGTGTATATGACTGATTATAATCCCCTAACTCCACACTAATCTGCCACTCACTCCGGGGTCATATGGATGCAAAGCAGGCCTCGGTATCAGCTCTGGCCAGAGTGAGAGAAAACAATTGCTCTCCACAGCATATCCTGAACCCTGTCTTTCCGCTCTCTTCACCTGCTAAAAATACCTACTGAGATCACGACTCTGTTGTGTGACGAGGGAGGAAGGCAAGAATAGTGAATCTAAAATCTTAAACCTACGAGAGGCTTGGTGATTTTTCATTAGAACCTTTTATCTAAGCCTAGTCATTAATGATTGTTTCAAGTAGGCCAAAAGAAGGCTGAAATATTAAGTGAGAATAGGTGTGATATTTCAGATATGCAGAAAATGGGTGAGACCACAGGAAGGCAGAGCTGTTGCAAGGTAGTGAGAAGGGGCCTTCCTGTTATTTCCTGCTCTTCCTGCTCAGCCAACAAAGTTTTCACATACATTTGTTCCTTTTGTGAAGGATCACAGGAAGTCAATATCACAGGAATTTTCTCATAATATTTTGTTAGAAGTTAATTCATGAAAAGTCCACAAAAGTGAATAAAAATTCATAACAGTTCAATAATAGTTTGTAAAGCTTTATTACTGCAAGATGCGATCAGGCAAGAGTTTATACTAACAGTTTCAGTGTGAACAACAGATGTTCAATATTTTTTAAATCAATTAAGTAACAGCACTGTTAAAACATGATTTGTTAATGTGTAATCTCACTAGACAATAACCAGAATAACAAGTATGAACTATTCCAAGAAAGATTGATCAGGCACAAGCAAATGTAATGTGACATGATTGTATGTTTCCTATACCTCAGATGTAGATGAAGATGCTCACTGTGAGGCGATTTCAGGAGAAGAAAGAAGATCATAATGGTAGATAAGGCGAAATGGCACATGGCTGGCTAAATATTTTCCCTAATGAGCTATACTGGAGGATGGTGGGATGCAGTCATCCACAAATATCTGAAAGTTCTTGTGCACAAAGGTGGACTTCTTGAGGAACTCCTCCAGCTTCTGGATGGAGATTTCCAGCACCTCGTTGTTCTCGTTCTCATTGAGGCCGTAGTGAGCGAAGGACGGGAACTTGTAGCGCTCATCGTAAGGTGCGTTGTGGTCGTAGTTAACACAGCAGTAGGCTGACCACATGTAGGTGGGCACTGCCACACGGTTGATGTTTTGCCGGTGGATCATTTTTCCTGAGGTGGTGATACCTGTGACCATATAGGCTGTTCCATGACAGTAATTGTTCAGCCGTTTGCGGATGATGTGTTTCTGTTTGTTCCAGACTCCAGCGCTGAACTCACGTACCAGAGCTACAACGTTGGTCAGGGTGTAGGTGGAGGCCTTGTCGTCAGGGTGAGCCTGGTGTTCATCAGGGTTGAGAGAACCACGCTCATACTGGACAGCGTTTGTGTAGTCCTCCAGAACAGCCTGTGAATCTTCAAAATTCATGTGCATGTAGCCAAGTGGGAATGGCTGCATCTCGCCTGTGTCAGAGGATGTGGATAGCTGTGTGGGCAGACAGGCAGACAGACTCAGAGAAATTGTGAGCATACTGACATATGATTAGAACACAAAGATGAAACATTATGGCTTCTGGATGCCACTGCTGCCCACGTTAAAAGAATTTCCTCTCTTAAAAGACCATTCCAGCTTGACTGGTCATTTTTTATGTTTTCCATCCATGTTAATTCTGACTGTAATAATGCAAGGTAATGCATCACAGTGAATGAAAAGCTAACAATTTGCAAAAGTTTTGCAAAGTTGCTTCAGAGCGCTAACATCGGACTATAAACTTTTACATTTTGAAGTTCTGTTCATTTCATATTAATGCTTGCATTTACAAACATTGCAAGAGCCGGGACGTACAGGAGTGGAGGTCTTATGGTTACTGCTTGTAATCAAAAAGAGGCAAAATACTGGAAGCTTCCACTTTTTCCTCTCCTAAATAAATCTCTCAACCAATAGCAAACGTTCTCTGCGTTTACGTTAGGACCCGCCTTCTGTCAATCACAACCCAGTCAAGCCAAACTACAATGTCAGCTATAGTCTGTAAAATGAAATGGAAATTAAGGATAGATTTTACAAAATTCTGGCTTTAATTTGCTGCCTTCTTCTTTACTGGAAGTAACTAATATTTAGACAGTGTTTGCTTCACAATATTTACTTTTAAAAACAACTAAAATAAAGGAAAAATAGCACATATCTCATAACGTGATAAAAGTATAAAAGCACAGGAAAACGATTGATGTTGATGAAGGCATGAAATGAGCAAAAAACTCAAATTACGCTGGAATGGTCCTTAAACTCCACCTGTTTAACATCAAGTTTGTTTTACCTGAGGCTCATACATCCAGGGCACATCCACTCTTTTCTCCCCGTCCGAGCGTTTGAAGG
>CABFOQ010023927.1:0-20226 GCA_900660455.1 Gephyroberyx darwinii
TCCAGCTATGTTCCATTGAGGTGACCTGCGAGAGCGCCAGTGTCATGGCAGCCACCCTGGCTAATGGCGGTTTCTGTCCAATCACGGGTGAGCGTGTGCTGAACCCCGAGGCGGTGAGGAACACCCTGAGTCTCATGCACTCATGCGGCATGTACGACTTCTCAGGCCAATTCGCCTTCCATGTAAGTTGAACATACTATCAAAATGTACTTTTGGAAAACGGGACAAACATGACGCAATCCACTACATGAGAGTCTTATTTTGTAGAATGTAAGACTCCAACACCAACAAGTCACTTAATTATAGTGACTACCCATGAACACTCATAAATTGTCCTTTAATAGGTTTGCCACGGCAATTAAGGTGAAATAATTGCTGAAAGATTTACAGACTCTTTACCCATTAATTACAAAGTAAGAAGTACATGCACCAACAAATCTAATATGAGGTTTGTTTCTAACCTGCACGGATTAGCAGATGGCTGTGGTTTACCCCACCAGCACAATACAAGGCAATGGTTGTTAAGATGTCAATCACTCGCATACACTAAATATGGAATATTTTCTTGTGATTGTCTAAACCTTATGGCACTTTTTGTCCTATATGGGGAACCCCGTGCATCTCAAAGCAGCTTAAAACAAATGTTAAGAATTGGACTCAGGTCTGCTACATTCCAGTCAGTTATCAGTTGTAGTTGACCTACAGCCTGGGCTCACCCTGTCTGACCACAGGCCAAATCAAATGGTCGTCAAACCAAAGCTCCCACTAGGGATTATCCAATCCAAACACTGGAATGAACTGGAGTGACCTCAGGCCGTATGTCCCTACCCAGACATGATACACATAATTATTTAGTGCAGCAATTTTGTGCATGATTATACTTGAGCATTTTGTGTCTCCTGGTGCCACGTTTCATTTTGATGAATGATTGAAATACATCCAGCCTTGGCATACGGACACACAAATATTTAAAACTGGGTAGACCTGAAGTGGAAAATCCTCCACCTCGTCATTCAGATAATACATCTTTGCAGAGTCCTAGGATAACCCTGTCAAAACGATAACACTGTTGTAGGTGATGTTCATTTGGGGTTTGATAACACGCCAAGATTCAACCAGGACAAAGAAACAGAGAAATGAAGAGGGAATGAGCCAGATTTTCAGCCCGGCCTCTCCTGTTTACTAGCCTAGTTATGAGCTTTTTGTATTGATATCATGATATCCCATGTTTGGAACAGTTATTTTTACCAGTTTCATAGACTCAAAGCACACTCTGTTGTTCGTTCCATTTTGGCAACCAGTTCCAGTCGTGAATCGATGAGGAAACATTAGGCTTGATAAAAGTGTTCCAGAATTCTCCATTCCTGCTTTCATATTGCACCTTTAAGGTACTATTTTGTGGAGAAACGGTGATGCCTTTGTGCCCTAATTTTGAACTGATATAACAAAGCAAGAGAAAACTCTAGATCTATGTTTCATGAATGTAATCTACAATATATTAGTTCTCCGGGTCGAAACATTCACCCTAGTCTTGACTTGCTTCCTCTTTAGCCCTCCATTTTCACTTTACATCCTTGTTATGAATTGTGTCTGTTTTACTTGTTGTAGGTGGGTTTGCCAGCCAAGTCTGGGGTAGCAGGGGGGATCCTGCTGGTTGTACCCAACGTGATGGGTATTGTGTGCTGGTCTCCTCCACTGGACAAGCTGGGCAACTCTGTCAGAGGCATCCAGTTCTGCACGGTATGGACTGTCCCAAAAACACAAGAGCATATCCATGCATGCATGAGCAGTTTACACACGCAGAATAAATACTCAAATGCATGCTTATACCCAATGGAGGCATGTAAAACCGGGATGCGTAACTGCACTAGTATTTAAAGTATTTCACATCCATGCTCTAGATGGTTTTTATGGATATACCCTTTAATGGCCCTCCCTCTCTGCTGTCATACAGTCCCACTCCCCTCTCTCGGTTGCTGTTCTTCCTGTCTGACTGGTTTCTATGAAAAGCTATCAGGTGGGAGTATGTGCTGTCAATCAAAGCAAAAAGGAGGGAATACGCCTCCAACTTTACGTTCTGGCTATCTGTGGCAGGACTATCCTTTTTGAGTAAAGATTGGCGCTTTAAAGAAAATATAGTTTGTACATAAACAAATGGCGCCTCATAATAAAAAAAAGGTTGTTAATGCCAGGAGCTTGTGTAATAGTGTCCTTGACATAGCAATCCAACTCGTTTTTGGAGTGGGGGAACCTGTTTAATAAGTAAGTGATGTTTGACGAATGATCATGTGAAGGTCAGGCCGAGATTGTTATAGCTCAGGGCTCAGTAAACATGATGTGACAACAGGAATGGATCTTCAGTCTAGTCCCATGACTTGGCTCTCAGGCCTCAAACAGCTGCCAGTTGAATCCTGAGGTTACAACAGTAGATTTCCCTATAAAGCATGTATTGAAAAAAAATGAAAGAAAGAAAGGGGGCAAGACTGTATAGTGTTTTATTTTTTAATTTTAGTTTTATATCACAATTGGTCAATAATAAAGTATCTAGCTTTTTAATCTATCTCTTTTCATTTCAGGACCTTGTGGAGCTTTTCAACTTCCACAACTACGACAACCTGAGGCACTTCGCCAAGAAGCACGATCCTCGCAGGGAAGGAGGCGACCAGCGGGTAAGCACACCAAGAACCAAGAACAAAAACCACCACCACACCTTTCTCTCCAAAAGGTGCTGTTGGTGAGTTCAGGTGATGCTGAGGTTGTTGTAGTTCAGATTGGTTGGCTGTTAGCGTACTGGGTTCTGTTAGAGGTTAGTGGTGAAACACCGTGCTGCATCAGGCATCACTGTTTTTGCTGATTTCTGTTGTTGTTCACTGAGGATCTAGATAGTGAGCTCCATAAGTCTTTGCATAGCGACATACTGTTGGGTGTTTTTGGCCCCATACACTTTGCATGTGAAATGGCACACTTTGTGTGGCCTCTCTGTGCTTACTTCATTTTCAAGCATATCAGATGAACAGGTAAATCATATCCCAGGGTGCATTGCCAACAGTGTATCAGTGTTCAAACACTTGGGGAGCTCAGTTTAGGGGTTTTTAGGCATACTGTACATACTGGTTTGGTCATCCGTTAGGTGCGTGGGATTTGTTTGCACCTTATTTGGTATGCTTTGAAAAAGCATGGAGCTAAATAAGAAGCTGTTTGAACAAACTGTAACCCATGATAGTGTGTCCCAGCATCGATTTAAACTGACAGCACACAACTAAAGACCTCATTGGATGGACATAAAGAGCCATTAAGATGATAAATTGTGGGCTTAGAATTATAAGCTTCCATCTGGCGTCTTGGTTAAAAATGACTCATACATATAATGTTTAGTAGCGCTTGAAATGCATTTTTAAATGTAGTTTAAGTTAGATTTGTGGAATGTTTAAAGGAAAAATCCATCCTGAAACACTATTGGCTACCTACCTTGCATTTCTGGGCCCATTAGGTGTATTTTTCTTAGTCCCGTCCTGGGCCAAACGTTACAACAACGTGACGTCAAGTTGAGATTTTTCAGCACAGCTACAATGGATAGCATTGTAATACATTGTTTGATAGCAGAACATTGTTCACCTTTCTTTCTTTAACCAACAGTAGCCTCAATAGACCAGAATGCAATGCAGCCACGAGACATGACTCTCGCTTTTTCTCGACTGAAAAAAACTCTTATTATGGTTGTATCTACCGTTCTCTCCACCTACACGTACAGCCCACAGCTGAAGTTCACGCCCACTCCCTGGGGGTTGTTGAAAGTCTTTCTGGGAAATGTAGGAAGTCACTAACTGAAATAGAAGTAGTCGAGGCAGGTTGAGGGAAAGTGTGTACAGCAAAAAGTGAGTTACAACACAAAACTGGAATGCACTGAACATCACAGATTGATATCGAACAGTGTCAGAGTATCTGAGGGTGGATTTTTCTTTTTAAATGGGTAAAAATGTGAATTTAAAAGGTGTGGAGTCTTTCTCTGCGGGATGTGAAAACCATAATGCTCTCTGTGTCGTAACCAGACAGATGCAGTATAATTTCAAGCTCACAAAAAGCTTCCTAGGGGCAGTGAAACATCCGCCCACACAGTCTGGTACATACAGCCACCAAATGCACAGACACAAATGCTACACAGACACAGCGGGGAGTAGAGAGACTAATTTATTGTTCGTGTCAATTGAAACAGCAGCACACCTTCGGACCCATGGATTACGAGAGTCTCCAACAAGAGCTAGCTCTGAAAGCCCCTCTTTGGAAAAAGGTGTCTTCCACAGAGTCGCACGAGGACAGCTCCACCACTGTAGTCTATAGGATGGAAAGTGTCGGGGAGTGCAACTAGAAAGGAGACTCCCTCACCTCACCTCACCTCACCTCACCTCACTCCCCACCACCTCTTTCTCACCTCTGTCCTCTGTCCCCTACGGCTTCACCTTCAACTTCAAATATTTATATAAATTATGAAGAGGATTATTTATTGCTTATAGAGGATTTTTCTGTGTGGAGGATCTTGAAAGATTTTTTTAATATTGAAAGATTTTAAGATGAGTTACTGCTTTTTAAATTTTTTTTATTATTAAGTCCCAGCTTCTGCTTCCTTGTTGCCTTAGTATGTGTAGGATCTGCTGTCCGGTGTAGTGGTTACGTCTCTATTTCATCTCACCTCCATAGTGTCCTGTGTGTCTTACACTTCATACTTTTCTGATTCAAAACACCGAATTTAAAAAAAAAAAAAAACGGTTGAGGAAAAAATGGTTAAGGGTGGATTTGAAATTATTTTTTGTCTTTTAAAAATGTGTGTATGATCCTTCAGATCTCCAGTCTAGAATATACAGATACTAGATCACATAGTGAGGCCCAAGACTCATCAACAGAGAGCTGAAAGTCTCCTTACATGTTCTTTAATATCCATATTGGCACGCAAAACATAATACAGGTTCAGGATGTAGTAGATGACCAAAATACATGCATGTAACAGTATGGATATTTGTGAATGAGGATAAGAGTGTTAGCATATCAATTGAAGGTTGAGAGCACTTTCTAGCTGTATAAGCCTGTTTGTAGTGCATCAGTGCTTTGTCTAACATAAATAAGCAAGTTTTCCTAGTTAAAAAAGCTCTAGAGCTTAAACCAACATTGCAAATGTAATGAATTTTGGTTTGTCTACATCCTGGACCTTGAAAGGAAAAATCACCCTAAAGATGTATATTTCTGTCTGTCTAGGTCACTGTCACGGTAGTGCTTTGTGGCAATTTGCAGAGAAGGCACTTTAGAAGTCAAAAGGTCTGCTGCAGAGTGTACAGTACATGTTGTACAGTGCATTAGTTCGAATGGGAGAAAGTTAATATTTGGAAAAGAAGGAATTGTATCAGTTTGACATCGTGACTCGACAGAAGTCTCAAAGATGAATTGAAAATGGAAACTTTCATTCTTGTGCCTGGACCATGTTCCTAATTTGGGATTATTTTTCCATGAATCTGGTGATAATGTGGGTATTGGTACATCATAACCAAAGAAAGGTTTGCTCAACCAAAGCTCAGGAGGGTAGGAAGTTTGTTGAGAGTTGAGACAACTAAGACGCCGGGTCTTTTTGAGACCCTCCGTAGAGACAAGGGAGACTTTCTGCACTTGATTGTTCCCGTTCTCCTTCCTGCAGGGATAGGTGGCTGTAGCATTCTGAGCTGCTGTTGAGTTTGGACGAAAAAGTGTGTGTGCATGTTTTTTTGTCATTGAGTGTGTACACAGTATTGCTCCAATGACGCAGGCCGGAGGGGGGTTATAACCTGGTGACTGTAAGGTTTGTCTAGGCTGCGTTCCAAAATGTTTGTTTACATTGCGTAACATATACTCACGTTAGCAGGATGCCTTAGGCCAGATGTAGATGACTTTGTAAATCTACTTTATATAGCAACAGAACAGTTTAGATTTACACTTAACGAGGGGTTAAAATGTTACACTGGTTCAAAGCTTCATGAAGCCCCATTGTATAATAAAAAAAATCTAAAATGATCTAATCCGATCTGATTTTTAGATCTGATCTGATCTAAAATGCTACCTGTAGCGGAACTACTGTTTAGATTTTCTGGGGAAATGCAGAAAAGGGGAAAAAAAAAAAAAAAAAAAAGGATTAAAAAGTTAATTTAGTAAGTTTTGTCTTGAAACAGTATTTTGGAATGTAGGTGTTTGGGGGAAAACTTGGAACTATCATGCCAAATAACACTTATCAAACTGATTTAGCTGTATGTATGTATGTGTCACTTCTTCAGTATTGTTTGTGTGAGATGTGAGATGTGATTCACGTTGTGAGAATAATCAGGTTGTTACTGTCAAAGGTTAAGACGTCTTTCCATACACGCATGCATGATTCACTGTACTTCTGAATGTACATAATGGTAGGTGAAAGTAGCATTTAGGTGTGTGTGTGTGTGTGTGTGTGTGTGTGTGTGTGTCTGTACATGCTAACCAACAGCAGAGCAGAATGCGTATTGAGTATACGCTTCAAACGTAGTATTATTTTTATGTCTCCCCTAAGAAAATAGTTGTAGAAATACTTGCACATGAATGTCATGTCAGCAAATGCCTTAGGTGTCCCCCTGCTGTGATTGGTGGCGGTTTTATCTGTCAGTTATTCAATCCATTCTTGAAACTCAGAGCGGGTATGTGTCCTCTGTCAATGGTTTTGATTCTAAGCGATGGCTGCTTGAGCCAGTAATGCCCGATTTTATTTTTGAAAGGTCCCCATGTTTTGTCAAGTCTACTTCTTTTTCCTTTTGAGTCACAGGTTTTGAAATCGACTCCTACTGATATTTTTATGTGTTTGCAGTTTTCTACTCATTGTGTTGTGGTGTAAGGCATTCAAAAGATTCTGTCCTCAGTCAGGCCTCAGTCTAGGGACACTCAGTCTAGTTTGACTAGCACTTGGAAACTACACACTATGAAACATGTTTCTTACATCTGTATTCTACAGTATGTGAAGAGATGAATGGTTATGTTAAGTAAAGGTTTTGGAGCTTTCTAGAAAGTCTGAGGGCAGAATATTGCTTCTGCTTGTTAAATTCATGAATATACCATGATGGTATGCATGCTAAGTGGTGATCAAGTAGTGGATTGACAGAAGTGACCGTGTCATCACCCCTTCAAGTTAAAGGACCACACCGACCTTTTGGGAAATTGGCTCATTGGCCAACTTTACAACCTTACCTACTTATCCTCTGGTAGCATGTGCACAGCACAGAGAAACCTAACCACTAGTTTTTCTGCCAATCCTGTCGTCACATAAAGGGTAAGGCCAATTTCCCAAAACGTTTTATGTAGTCCTTTTTCGTAGTATTTTTTTTTTTTTATGAGATCATGGTAGTAGACAAGTTTGACCAGTTTCCCCGGGACCTGATTAGTTTCCAAGAGTAGTCTCCAGCCAAAGCTGCTGCAGTATGCCTGGCCTAGTCTACATCTATCTGCCACAGACTAATCTTTGTGGTCTTTGACCTAGAAAGGAAGTCAAGGGAATCTGTCACTCCTTTCTAACTGTGTGCAAGTCTTTATTTCTTAGCTGCTAGAGGGGGTTTTCCCTGGCACAACATATACAGTGCAGTGTCTGCACATCTGCAAGACTGGACTAGACCAGCATTCAGAGATGCGATTATGAGTGGATACTGGCTTAACCTTTTTAAGCAACCAAGCAGGACTCGTTATCCAGGCGAATCAGAGCAGTGGAAATAGTTTTAATTGTCCCCAGACGTTTTAACTGGCATGATGTAAAATGAGTGACGGTGTTCTTTGCTGTAATTGTCTTTTTTTTATGGTTAATGTTACGTTGCATGAAGGTTAATGAGTTGGATTACTTGACATTTTAAGGTAATCAGAACCTTCTTGCACTCCTGACAATGTGACCACCACGTACAGTCAAACTCATGAGAGAGGGTTTTTTTGAATGCAGTACCAGTATTTCCATTTAAATCTTCTGATTTTGTGGTTTCATATCATGTATGTAATGTTCCTTGGTTTCTTAGTGTGAAAATGTCTGATTTCTCCCGTCTGATTCTCATTCTCCCTCTTGCATGCATATTTTATGATTTAAGAAATGTGTTTTTAATCCCATATATTTAAGTTCATTTTATTACCTACCACATGTACTTATTCATGTTAAATGTGTCTTGGACATCCAATATTATCCTTTGTGATCTGAAAATTGCAAATAAAATTGAACCCAATCACTACCATTACAATGTAGTGACCTTGGAATTGTATGTTTTTTTAACATGTTAGTCAAAATGAGTTATTAATATGATGTAGTTTTACAAATAGGTCTAAGTTCGATTTCTTTTAAATTGCTTTAGAGGGTAACAACATGCTAACTAAAGAGCTCATCATTTTGATAAGTGGGATGTGATAACTTTAGAGCTCAGTATCCTAAAGCTACAGAACCATACAATTCCAAGCTCATAACTTTCACATTTTTGATTTGTTTCTCAACCCAATGTGCTGTAATGCCGAAGGTTCATTCTCCATGTACTAAACTGCCTTGTCTGCTTCTGAAGTGGTTCAGAAAAAGGCAATGCTAAAACATTGACTGTCTTCCCTGACAATCATTTGTGTGGCTGTGAGAGAATTGCAAACAATACAGTGAAGTTGGTGTTAAAATGATTTTTGAATTGATGTCCCATGTATAAAATCCAATAAAGGACTATAATCCATCAACATCTCTACGGCAATAGCTGTTCTTTCATCTACTGTTTTAGTTGTACTTTTCAACATCTCCCTCCAGGTTTTTGAAACACTCCGTTGAAGGGATACCTTGATACTAGGCCAAGGTTTAATTATCTGGTGTGGGATTTTGGAGGCAACCTAGTGTGGTGGCTTGGGATCTTTCTTTTTTGGTTTTCTTTCACTCATTAAAAATGCTTATAAAATGCCAGCATTGGGCAGCTGTTTGAAAAGGCTTTTATTCTCCATGTGATGTTGCATTCATTTGCATTGGTAATATTTTTGTTATGCTGCTATCACCAGAGACCCAAACGTGATTCATAGACCAAAAGTCAGCTGGATATCACATGGGACGGTGGCAGATTTTAATCCTTTAATCATGGTGAAGGTTTGTTAAAGTTGCTTCGCCCACTTGAATTTTGACAGTAGAATTGGGAAGAGCCTGACCACATATTTGCAGGTGAGATTTGACGTGTTTTGCAAGCTGCCATCCGCTGCTCTCCACAGCCGTCAGGGAAGTCTGCCTAAGCAGGTTTGGTCTCTGCAATTTACATTCCAGTCTTGAAGCATTTTCCACCCTGTTTTCAGTTTGTCAAACTCCTTCAACTTGTTTTTTTTTTCATGCTGGCTAGTAGGTATCTTGAATCTTTTTCAGTCTTACTATCTCCTCTCTTGTTATGTCAATTATGCAAACATTGTCCGCTTCTATATGTTTGGTTGTAAGGTCTCTAGTCAAGGGAATTGACCCACTATGATCAAATTCTCTCAATGCATAGCAATCTTTTCTTTTTTTTAAATTTGGATCTTTGCGGAAAAAATAAATAAAATCACAGTAGAAGAAGCAAGAAAGCCACTTTAGTGTTGAACAAATTAAAAGTAAAAATTTTCAGACTATCAGTTTGAGAGAGGAAAATGCAGAGGAAAGAGGAAAATTTTATCCAATGAATTAAAGAGTAATCAAAGCCAAAAACAACTTTTCTGGGGCAACAGCAGTTCAATAGAGGGCGCCATATCGCAATAAGGGAGTGGAGCTTTAAGTTGGGCTACCCTTGGCTTTGCATGCCAGCTTTTGTAGCAATTGCATACAATATCTGTTTACTGTACATGCTGACTCCCCTAGAGGTGGGACGTAAACATGCAGAATTGTTTGTTTGTGGTTGCAAAGTGTCCACAGGACAGAATCTTAGATAGTACGATTCAAATAAAGTGTCTGTTTATATCCAAACTCTCAATTCTCACCAGCTGTTGTGCGGTCCATGTTTGTTTATTATTGCGTCTCGCTGTCAGTAGGTTAAACTGTTTCCTTGCTTTGGCTTCTGCTTCAGTTTGTCTTGTCAAGTGGTTTTTATATGGGTGAAATGAGGCTCTGTAATACGTTGCCATGTTGTCCCATTAACTTTTGCATAAGGTGTTGTTTTTTTTACCTCTGCTTTACTATCCTTTGCAAGATAAGTGTTTTGCTGCAAAGACAAGTGTGAGCTTTTCTCAATCTTGGGTCGTCAGCTATTGCAGTGTGGAGCTTTGTTTTAGCTTGGCGGTCTGCCTGAGTGTAACTAATGCAATTTTAATGGGCCAGTGTTGCTTTTACTGCATTGTGAGACTGAAGTATTGGCTGTCTGTGTTCTCCTCTGATACATGATGCTTGTTCATGTTCTTGTTCCTGTAAATGTGTACACAAGATTCATCCTTGACGCTTGCTCTTGCTACAAAAAAGAAAAACTGCGGCTCTTCTTTTTTAGTTGCTTTTGTTTAAAATCCAGTTTTGTCAAGAATCAAACACCTGAAACTATACTTCGCCCAGGAATTTCAAAACGTGTATATCCATGTATTACCTCTTTATAAATGAAACCTTTTTTATTTTATTTATTTCAATAATATTACGCTTGTAATAGTATATTTGTTACGATATTCCTTATATTCTGTGGTATATGAACAACCATCAAGTATTTTATTTTTCCCGTCACCCTCACATTTTCAATTTTCCTTCAAAAGAGTTCAACCATTTCCCTTGAAGTTTTGCTTAGGAATTGAGTCATTCCTATTCCAGGGTAAGTCTTGATGGGTGCAGGGATCTGTGTTCATAACATTCAGCTTAGATAAATTATGTTGGGTTGATTTCCTTGAGAGGATCTAGCTGCTGTATGTCTGAAACTGGGCTGGCTGGGAGGAATTCTTTCAATTCATCATTTTCTTTCAAAATTAAATTCTAACAAACTTGGTGGTGGTGGAAGGTGGTTTTGTCCATCTTAATAAGAATAATACAAGAACTACTGAGAATTAATATTTTTCTCTGGGGAATGAGCTGCAGTTTGCATTTTGAACATTTTGAATTGCTTTAACCGAATTCCTTTCAGTCCTGGTTTGAAATGAAACATGTAACCCAAGTTATGTAGGAAGTAATCCTTGCTGTATACCAACTAATCCTTCGTTGAATTTTATAATGTGATCATGTTGTCTTTCTTCCGTAGCTGCTGGAGCTGGCAGAAGATCAAGTAGTGAGTCGGTGGTGTTCCTACAAACCTCTCTCTCTTTCTCCACAGGTCAAGTCTGTTATCAACCTCCTCTTCGCTGCCTACACCGGAGACGTATCGGCACTGAGGAGGTGAAGAGCTCTCACTCATCATCACTTTTACTCACTCACCCTTACTATTGGTGCCTTGTAGTGTTGATGACATCTCATTCCACTTTTGCACTCAAAGGAAGTCTCTGTTGCAGCCCCATGTGGCTGATAGGTGTATTTTGGCGTAAGGATATTGCTTAGTGCAGCTTGAAGGGACTATTTTAAGGTTTAGAGGTTAGACATGTAGTGGTGAGGGAATGAATATAGTCAGTGAAGGTCCTCACATGTATAGTAATACAAAGTGTGTGTGTGTGTGTGTGTGTGTGTGTGTGTGTGTAGGTTTGCACTGTCATCCATGGACATGGAGCAGAGGGACTACGACTCCAGGACGGCCCTCCATGTGGCAGCAGCAGAAGGTGCAGTACAGCTCAGCTCACAACCGAGCCTATAGCCAATGGATCAGTCAGCCACTCTTTATTTATACAGCGCTTTTCTCACAAAGTATTTAATTCAAGGTGCTTCAGAGAGTGATTAAAAAGGAGCATAGCAGGAGGGATACAAATCAGAGAAACAAGAATAAAATGAACCAGAAAGAGTCCTGATAAAGTATTTGGACAGCATTACATCTTTTGACTATCTGCATGAGTACTTATTGCTTTGGGTGTAAAATTGACTGAGGTTAATACAGTGAATATAATCTTGCCAAATACTTTTGAAGTGAGGGACCGTGTACGATAATGCTGTCGTTCATCTGTACTTGAATGTTATAGTTCAGCATCATTTCACATCTACAGTAATGGACACAGTCAAAACGTCAACTGTTGGTGTCCAAATACTTCCACTGCTACGTCTGAGTGTGTGTGCATGCACATGCATGTATCCCATATGTAATTCTGGCATCTGTTCTGCTGTCAGGACATGCAGAGGTGGTGCGCTTCCTGCTGGAGGCTTGCAAGGTGTCTCCTATACCCAGAGACCGGTAAGCCCACACTCACCTTCTTTGTCTGGATATTTCTTAGTTTCTGTATCTTAGTTAATTTGTCTTCGTTTATGAAACAGCACTATTATAATATGCCAATCCCTTTCTCTTGAGATCAAGCTACAATGTGCAACTTTTTGGCTTGAGGCAGCAAAGTGTCATTATCCATGATCCCCCCCCCTCAGTTGGTCAGGTTCCCGCCCCAACACTCAATCATCTTGACGAGCTGTGTACGTTGGCATCTATCCTGAGGCTGAGGTAACCGGCCCATAACGCCACCACAGGTAGACGGTGAATGCAGGAAATCTATAATAAAAGCAGTGCCGAAGTTCACTGTGTTTTTGGACATGTTTTCCCTGCCACGTTTAGCTTTGCTGTTTTTGTGTTTCTTCAACAACCCAGCTCACTGCTGGCCACGCCCATAGGACTCTCCTACGGCAAATAGTGTACGACCCAAACCGCTGAACAGCATTGAAATTGCAGGCACACGGGGGATTTAGGCCTGTACAGACACAGATCAACAAAGTGTAATATATCCTATTTATTGTTATTTCAGTGTCAAAAATGTTGCATATTGCAGCTTGAAATAGGAACTGTGATAATCTGTGTTTGAGATATACTGCTACGCACCCTATGCAGATGGGGGAACACGCCCATGGATGAGGCCTTGCACTTTGGCCACCATGATGTCGTCACTATCCTGCAGGACTACCATAGCAAATACAGCCCACAAGCCGTCACCGATGACAAGGAGAGTGCCGAGAAAAACTTGGACGGGCTGCTGTAGACTTCCTGGCCACATGGGGCCGCTGTTGCTGCTGAAACATCTCAATAAGACTTGTAGAGTTTTACGCTGTAATGGAGCGCTATGCTTTTTCGGAATGACTTTGTACATTAGTGCCCGTACCTTTGAAATGTGTGCTGAATGTGTTTTTTATGTTGTTGTTTTTTTAAAGTTCTGTAGCCCTTCTGGGAGCACCAGTCCTCTTGGTGCTGCTTTGCTTTCAGGCTGTATATTGCTTCTGATGGGTGCTTCATCCTGTACTTCAAATCTCTCCTCTGCTATAATGTACTGCGTGTTGTATGTGAGAGCGTCACATCAGTACTAGTTAAGTAGTGATACAATATTTGAAATTACATTATGCAACATGTCAATTATTTCTGTATTCTGGAGGTAAATGAGTATAGAGATATAGATGGTATCACAGTGTATTAGACTAGATCATGTATAATTTTGGTATTACTGTATACTATTTGGTAATACTCCCACTATAGCAGTTTCGTGAGGTAGTAAGATGTGAGAAATGATGGTATCAGTTTATGGTGTGCTGTGTAACTTCTTAAGGCTCACAGACGTGTAGTTTTGAAAAATGCTGAAACCTCTCTCTCATTTAACACTAGTATGGAAACCAAAATACGCTAAGCGAGACTGTCTCGCACCAGGAAGTCTTTTAGGCAGTTGGGAGATGAGGCCACATGCTGCAGGCTGTATCACACATTTTCTCCTTCTGGATGAACCCACGTCTCGATTTTCACTACGCTGTCCTGACTGATGCGAGGTCACTGGCAGGTTATATGTTTATGAAATGTCTGCTATCCTTTTGACATACTAATATTGAAATCTTAATGTAAGGTGCATTTGGGCTTCTTGCTGCCAAGTAAATGGTATGCAGTCATTTTATTTCATAGGGGGACTCTGGAAAGGCTAATACTTCATTCAGAGACATAAGGTTGTCAGTTTGGATTTGGGATGGGCACAAGATGCTTTATTTATCTTTCTGTGTTTCTTTTTTTGTGTGTGTATTTTTTAAATTTTGACAAAGTATGGCGATCTTTACAAAGAACATTATTTTCTCCCACATCCTGCATCACTGTCAGGAACTCCAGAGAACCAGCAAACCATGAGTTGCTCATTGTGTGTTGATTTTAAAGGTTTTGTTCTTCACATATTGCCCGTATGAGCTAGCATATTTTCTAGTCCTTTTCAGTAAGCCTGTGCCTTTGGTCAGAGCCTCCCGGATCTGCTTCAGCACCGCACTGATGACCCACATCAGACCTGGCTAAAACGGTAATTGCAAATATTGGTAAAAAAAAATAACCTGCTTTTGGGTTTCCTGCATAGAACAATTCAAGGAGCACCAGGAAAGTTAAGGTGAGCACAGGGAAACCTTTGGAAGTCGGTTCAGTATACTTTTCTGTGATTGACAAGTGAAGACAGCCATTTGAATTGAACCCCTACCCAACTGGTACTCCAAATACTTTTACCCAGGGCTGATCCAAATCATTGTCAATGAATGTAAACATTTTACATTACAAGGTTTTCCTAATGAACTATGTGAAAAACTGTAAAAACGTGTGAAACATGTCATCTGTTCCCAGAGTTAAACTGTAGTTGTAGTGAACACCGTTCTTCTGACAATGTTGTGTAATGGATGTTTCAAATATGGAAGACGGAGACGTCTCCATGGTTACGATGATTGTAATTTATACATTGTGGAATGTGTTCAGTCATTCAAGCCTCAGATTAGGACGTACAGTTCATTCAAAGTTGAATTTGGTTGTTTTTCATAGATATAAACTGTAGCACATTACACATTTACACACAGACCTTCAAACTAATAGGGAATTTGGTGAACCATATAAAGTACTGTTACTTTCAAAATCCTCAATAACTCAACATTACCAACAAATCTTTTAATACGGTGCCCATTTAATACAATAAAACTGTAATATCACATAAGAAGTCTCAATCAAAAGTCCGTCAATGTAATATGCTACGCAACTTAAACGTAATGCTAAAATGAATGTAAACATCTGACATTTCCTGATCAAACTGTTTTGGATTCAGAGAAAGAGGAGTGTATTCTTGATAATTGTCATGCCATGCTGCAGTTATGACCAGGTTACGTTGGGTCGCTCGTGACAGATTTGGCTCCCAGTCATAAACAAGAAAAAGAGAGTCAGGACTGAAAGTGCTAATGTGTATGGTTGCCCTTTTCCCTGTAAATGCTTATTATCCAAAGGTGTATTGTACAAATGTGATTTCTCTTGGCAACATATTCAAATATATTGTTTATTTTAATAAACAAAAGTAAATTACATCTCTCACAATTCTCATTCTCAATCAATATGCTGTACTATATCAGAATCAAAGCTCTCCTCCAGGAATGAATGATAGATAGATAGATAGATAGATATTATAACACAGTCTCCGAAGCATTGGCTTAAAGAGTAACGTTCTGATTCATTCCATAGTTCAACTTCATTGTTGACTGGAATTCTAGTTGGAGATAGTCATATAGCACATTTTGAGATGGAGTGTTTTCAGAAAACTGACTTTCACTGATGGAGCAGCTGGAGAAAGCTTTGAACGTTGAGGAGAATGTGGTGTCCAGTTCATAAAGCCTCTCCTTTCCTCAATCACAAAGCCTCCTTTTGAGACTCCGCAAAGTTTCGGAAAAGCGTGGGTCAGACTCAGCAGGAAGCTCCTTACTCTGCAGGGATAAGACAATAAGATTATGTTTAACAGGAGATAGAAAGAGAATATCTACTTTATCCAAACTGGAAAATCAAACTACAGCATATACTTGGAAAAAGCAATAGTTACTCTAATGGTGAGCTTGTTAGAGGAACGTGGGGAAATGAGTTGTGAAATTTCAAACCCACCCAAGAGTCCCCGTCTTCAGTTGTATCCATCGAGATTTCAGTTTCAGTTTCAGTTGGAGACGGAGGTGGTGTAGGTGGTGTAGCTACACTGCTGGGGAAAACCACCACTAGTAAGTCAAACACAAACTTTTCTAGAATACCTTACAGTTAAACAATACAACCATAAAACATCAACATTTAGCAGTGGCTAGTAGTCACATGTTAACATGAACTAAATTATCCTGCTGGCTAGTTAGCTAGCTAACAGTTCAGGTTAACTGAGCTGACTCTTCTCCAGCTACACCTCATAACATTAGTGCTTATAGAAGAGACTAGCAGAGGGGCTAGAGACAAGACAATTTACTGTGTCACAGTAACCTACATTTAGAAACAAGTCTACTTTACCAGGCTATTTACTTTTACTTACATTACTACCTTACTGGATTACCTACAACTGAATGAACTACCCTACCTACACCCACAAAATTTTCCCCTTTTTCTTGCCCAGTTTTGTATTTAGCCATTATTTGCACACAGCCAATTCTCCACTGGACCTCCATGATAATAGACTTGTGATGCAATTGCAAAGCGTCTATTCCCAAAACTTTTTTTAATTGAATTAGCAAGGCCCTAGCTCACACTTACTCTGACACAGGGCACATTGTTCGGCCCACGTAACCTTTTATCAAAGTACCTGTAATGACAAAAGTGAAAGGTCATTAGAGGAGTAGTATACTATTAAGTCAAAGAACCTGATTTAAACAGGGGGATTAAACTAGTTTCACAAACTGTGCTAGTATGGCTGATTAAGATATTTGATGATATCGAATCAGTCAGTATGTACTGGTTATAGAAGTCAATATGTCTCTGCAAGAATACTGGACTGAAAAAAGTCAAACAAGATAGATAGTACCACGTTTGCTGTAGTAGCGTTCAAAGGCACAGTCTTTGGGGGTGTCTGGGTAAAGGTAGAGTAGAGGATTCACATGGATGTTCCTTGGGGCTCTCATTCTGAAGTTGTGAATCGTGTCAGGGAACGACAGAGCAGTTAGTTCCTTCTTGGTGTAGGGATCTACCGCCCGCACACGAGCCCCTGTGTGGCCAACAAACACATGGGCATAAAAAGACAAATGGATGCACACGGGAAAATAGTGGGCAAGAAAATGTATGCATTTACAATGTGCTGTACGGGCTAGGTAGTCACTGGTATCTTTCTTGAAATGTGATATGAACTAGGGTTAGACCGATGTTGGCTTTTTATTAAATATCCGATATTGGCCACTGCTGATAAGCTGGAGGTTCCTCCTTGACTACAGCTACATACAAACAGTCTGTAAAACCAGCAATTAATTTTCTTTGGATATTTCATTTAGATAGATAGATAGATGGCTCTTTATTGTCCCTGATAGTAGTTGGTTGTTCCATTATGTTTTGTAAAATAATTCTTCAATTAAAGGCCTAATGTATCCAAGAGTTTCCCATACAATTGATAGGTGGGCTCTTTCTCCCAGCCCTAAGGAGCTTCTAACCTATATAAAAGGAATTTCATTGTTATGGGTTTTAATGAATACTGAATACTTGTAACTTGATGACATGATGAATGGAAAAATGTAAATATATTGAATATCTGCACAAAATACCAGCTATCAGCAACTTCAGTCTAAAAACACCGGGCTGGCTCTCAAAAACCCATATTGGTCGAACCTGAATATGGCAACGAGTTTTGAATTTTCTCAACACACACATGTATGACACAAACATACCACCACTGGTGTGTTCTACCCAGCTGAAGGTGATGGCTCCCTCTTTGATACTCTCGCTGAAGCGTAGCAGAAAAGTCCCAGTCTGCTTATCCTGCAACAAAACCTCTGCTGTGTCCCTGCTCACAAAACCCATGATGGACCTGAAACCCACATAAGGAATATGAGGAGGGTTTGGGGAGGGACAGGGAGGCCAGGGACTAGAGGCCTTGTTGGTTGTGTTCATTCCTGAAAGAAAAACCCATCAATAGTCCTGCTGACAAATACAACATAAGTTATCATGACTTATTAAACTGCATGAACTTTGCCAGACCAGTAGTTTACGAATAGCTAAGGTTATACCTTATAACCTACATTGCAATAAACCATAATAAAGTCAACTTAGTCTTTAGCAAACTGCAAAAGGACAACATGGCTTTCTTACTCCATACATGCCAATTATATAAATCATCAAAAAAACATCACTGTGTCTTTTTCAAATTACTACCATAAAAAAATGAGGCCTTTCATTCCTTCCGCCACTTGCTACTGTGAGAACAACAGCGCCCTCTTCCTGTTTTGTGCTGTAAAGCAATCCAGCAGATTTCCTGTGAAATCTGACCACCCAGTGGCACCCAAGGTAAAGTGCAGTGTAGAGGCCGGTAGAGGCTGGTGATTTCAGTGTTTATTTACAGTAGGTTTACTATTGTCTCATGATTAATGTGGTAATGATTTGTTGAGGTTAAAATATTACACATAACACCTTTAAGAGCATCTTACCCGTCATTCCAAAGATCCAACAAGTGTTTCTTGATCAAATCCAGGATTCCTTCAATCCAAATCCAAACACCTTCATTCTACCCACACAGGAACACAAGTGAAAGGGGAGATTATAGTTCAATTGAGCACATGCACACACACACACACACACACACACACACACATACTTTCCAACTATAACTAACTAACTAACTAACTATAGCTTCTTCTATAACACGCATCTTGCTGAACACCCACCTTGTAGAAGTTGCTCCAGTGGACGAGACCATCTGAATTATCTGTGAGGAAACATGTAGTAAGCAACATGTCATCAGCTCACACTCGTCAATTATCTATCTTTCCTCTTGACCTTGAGAACTGGTTCAAATATCTGGCCCCTATACATCTGAAATCTACATATAGAAATATAGAAAAGCACATTCTTAAGACCCCCGTATAGAAACACTGAAACATGGACTAAGTGCAAGTTAAAGAAAGGACTATTTCAATTCAAGAACCAGTTGCATTGCAGTTATCTACCCAGACTCACCCACAAGTTTGTCTCTTAGCATGGAGAGCTGGTTTTCGTTGAGCCCTTTTTTGCTGATGGAGGAAAACTGCCAGTTTAGTACCTCTGACAGCTGCTCCCAGGTGGCTGGAGGTGGACTGAGAAAGAACGACGGGCTCTGCAGAGAGCAAAGTTTAGAGTTTTGAATACAGTTTGTTTAGGTAAAGACAAACCCTCTACAGTTACAAATGACTGACACACTGTCCTCCAAAGGGATGTGGACCCATCTGTGTAGCATTCCCCACTGCCCAAGTGCCTTAGCTAAACTATGTTTGCTGTTAGAATAAGAAAAAACCTAGTCCATTAACCATACACCAGAACTGCCCAGCCATCCCTAGGGACAAGGGATATGTAGTCTTGTTATTTGTTACGCTGTGGTGACATGGCTTTACCTTTGGCTCACTGGTCAGCATGTTGCACCACATGACCGAGGCCCAGGCACTGGGGATCTGGCTGGTGCTGGAGATGACCACAATAGGCAGAGAGCTGGTCTGGACCAAGAGAGGAGACAAATGTTAGAAAACTTTTCATGAGCAAATACAGCACAGCCAGGACACAGACGGTTTCACTACTTTCACCTCAATATCAACCTCCAGTCCAGGCTGCTGAAGCTGAGTCACAAATTTAATGATGTGGAGTTCCTCGGTGACTTGCAGTGAACTCTGACGAAGAACGAACAGACAGCCCAACCATCATCCGACACAGATAACATCATTAAAGCGACACCAGATAGTTTAAAGAGGAAAATAACTTGACAACATCACACCACTTAGCCCTAAACATGGATTTATGTCAGTGCTAATCTGGCAAGTGAGTAATTTCTTACCTCATTTGATCTGTTGCCTCTTGCTTTGTTCTCCTTGAGTGACTGGAAGAAAACAATTGTTTTTTATTTTTAATTCATGTTCATGTTTTGTAGGTTGAGTACTTCTCAACTATGTAAATGTGCATGCTGAAATGTAAAAAGACAAGAAGGAAAAGGTTCCACCAAGTGAAATATCACTTTAGGAGGATTTTGACTTGAATTCCATAAATGTATTTGTATGGTAAATTAATATCCTGAAATGAAAATGACACTTTCACACGAATTTCACACCAGGTGCGCAAATTCTGCCACCAAGTCTCCACCGGGAATCTCCTCATCCAACGCCTTGCTAATGTGCTTGTCATCCTTATTGAATATGAATTCACGGAACCTGGGACAAAAATGTATTTTATTTTATTTTGTTCATGTACGTGTGATATATAG
>CABFOQ010023927.1:20246-37480 GCA_900660455.1 Gephyroberyx darwinii
TTATGAACTGTGTACATATATATATATATGTAATATATATATATATATATATATATATATAGTATATAAACAGATTATAATGTAAACAGTTAGTTTGGATTTCAGTTTGAAATATTGTGAATACAATTTACCTACCCTTTAATTGTCTTGTTTTCATTGATATCCCTTATTTAAAAAAAGAAGGGTATAAAACAATTTAGAAAAAAACAAACAAGATTTCTCTTCATCCAAAATAGTCATGTATACTTTTGACTCATGCACCTCAGATACTGTACATTCTCCTTCACTTACTTGTCGAAAACAGGTTTGACTTTAAGCAGCCAGCTGAATTCTGGGAGTTTTACTAAGAACCTGAGGAAAGAATAGAAACTTTAATGGTTAGCTAACCAGATATCAGCTAGCTAACAAATTGACATTATTTAAACACAAAGTCTATCAGACTTATCAGTGGCATAATCTTCAATTCCCAGTCAAAAACAGCACAGAAATGAACAATGTCTATTCAATTCTGTTGATACGACCAAGTGGCACGTTCAGGAACACAATTAGCTGTTCACAGCCCTTGTTGCCCAAGATTTGGAGACCTCCAATATGGCCGCCAGAGGGTGTGTTACATCACCTGAGAACCCTCTATACCCGAAGATGATTTGGAGAAAAATATTCTGACAGGAAAAATGAAAGAGGCCCTAAAACTACATAAGGCCCGAAACGACTTTTCATACATTTTCAAGACCTGGAAATATTTATTTATTTTCCATACGTTTTTCCAGTAGGAGCCAATTTTAAAGTGCACTCTTACCTAATTTTCACAGTGAACTGCCCCCCAGTCTTAAGTATCAACGGTCGTTGGGGCAGACTTGACATGCAGGGCTGTTTCTCAACCACTAGAGCACTGCAATGCAAAGCCACAACAAAACGTGTTAGCATTTAATGGTTAATATTGCTGTTTCAAGATGGATAAGTGTGTGTATCAGTCTGTGTCTGTGTGTATGTAATGTACAGAAAATAGAAAGAGGTAGGCTTAATGCCATGTCTCACTTTTCAATTAACTTTTTGAACAGCTGAAGTCTGATTTCCTCCATTTGTGAGATGCAAGTGCAGACACTGGAGGCATCATCGGAGGAATATTTCTGTTCCTGCTCTTGCAACTTCTTCAGCTGCCGAAACATTTGTTGCAGCACCTCTGTCACAGTCGTGAACCTGAAGCACATAGATACACAACCATGTCATTTTGTCATAAAACATTACACGTCACAGCGGCACAAAAAAAATGAAGGGTCTTTCATGACAAGGAACAGGAGAGGCTTAGCGTCAAGCTTTACCACATCTGCAGCTGGTCCAGGCAGGTGTTGGTAGGACTTCCTATGCAGGCCTTCTGCTGCCTGTGCTTCCACTCAGGCAACTCCACGTCTACGAGAGTGGACACAATCTGCTGTGCTAAATTTAAAATGTTCACTATCTGCTGCAGCACCATCTGCAGGGCAAAAAGATGAGAAACGGTAACTATGACAGGAAGAGGAGTTTGGAGATAGTTGTGGTTTATAATCACAAAGTAGGGCATCAATGACTTAGAGATTTTTTTTTAAAATCACAATTACATTTGCCTTGAACTCTATGAGAAAATTAGTAGGGAGAAAAAACTGCTTAAAAGTCAAGATCCACCAAAAAACACAAAAAAACCCCAGCTATTGGTTATGTACACTGTTTTTTTAGGTCAATTTTGTTCTTTGGTTGTGTATTTTCCTGCAGATAACTGAACAAACGTAGACAACATGACATCACATTGAGATATTTCCAGCGCAGCTACAATGGAGTTTGACAGCAGACATTTTTTCAAAAATCTAAAACATCAATGGTAAAAGTCAGGTTTTGGTTCAACACCTCAACACAAAATAACTCCTGGAATGTATTGCACATCACATATTGGTGATATCTAACAGTGTAAGAGAATCTAAGGGTGGATTTTTCCTTTAAGTTGCTCAAGTGTAGTACATCTAAATCCTCAGTGAAAAATAGTGCACTGTAAAAAGGCTTGAGAAGACATTTCAGATGAAGAATTCTGGACTACATATGAAATATGTATTGAATCCAGATCATCCAGATATTTTTGGGACCCTGAAATTGGGTCATCAGTTTGTACTGTCTCAAAGGCATGCAAACACCCCCCCCACACACACACACACACATACACACATATACACATACACACACAGCTACCTGTTTGGTTTGGTTCAGTGTGATAAGACGCTTCTTTTTTTGAAGAGCCTGGGATGCGGCCAATTCGTTGGTCCACTGGTCCACTGGTAATGATAAATCACAGATTGTCAAAATGAAGCATGAGTTGACACCAAATCCGTTTCAGCATGTTTTCCTTGTGCCCGCTACTATACCTTGGTTTTGCCAGGCATGCTCATCATGTTGGGCCTCCAGTGACTTGATGTCCCGCTCCACCTCCTGAATTAAGACCAAAGTCTCACAACTCTTTACAAATGCTACAATATGTGAGTATTCCTATTTACCACATGAAAGGTGAGCAACAGTAAAGGTCACAGGATGAGGTAGTGTAATACTCAACATAAACAGAAATCAAAAAGTGAATTCCTGCCCTTTGAGGAAGGCTGTTAAGTTCACAACAAGCTAGGTACTCAGGTCTGTGTACTTAAAGCTTGAAACAATGTCCAAGTGAGTTTACCCAAATTTGTGTTCTCAGTTCATTGACTTTGTTGTCCAACTCTTTCTGTTTCTCCATCATTGGGTTGTTGGCTACGCAATCCTGGGAAAAACAAAGATGCCTTACTTTTATTTGCCAGTTGTATGGCACGAAATGAGCAGATTCTTACAGGCGCAAGGCATCAGATAATTCCTCACTGGTAGAGAAACTGCTATAATCATGATAATATTCATCATCATCATCATCATCATCATCTGTACAGCACTTTTTCAAACTTGACTTGAAGTGACTTAGTGACCATTACACAATAGTCAATAAAAACCAGTAAGATAAATGAATAAAAAAGAAAAACTTAAAGAATCTTCATGCAGTGTGGAAACAACAGAAAGGCACAGGCACTCTGTCATCATCAACATTACAAAGACTTTAATTGGTATGGCAAGTCAACTGACCTAGAGGTGCTGACCAAACAGGGTCTCACTGGCCTATCCTAATAAATACAGCCATTTCTGTACTGATGGAGTCTCTTGGTCATTTTCAGTCCGTTTTATGGTTTTAATGTTTAATACCTTGGTAATACCTTGCTTTCACACACATGTTGTTCTCTATACAGTAATACTGCACAATCTACAGACTACAGAGATTCAGCACTGGCACTAATAGGTCCTAACCCTCCAACTGAGATCACCAGTCATTACATTACATTACAGTCATCTCACCTGTGCTTGAGTGGCTGAAGCCAGGATCTTTTTCTCCTCTCTTAGACATCTAGAGATGATCATGGCCAACTTCATTGGCTTCTCCTCGAAGTGGCACTGAGTAAAGAGACAACACAAGTGACATTATTATTCAACCAAGATTTAACTGTTTGAGTTAAATGTCCGTGGTTTGGACTTTTAACTCTAAACCAACACAGGCTAATGTCCCCCTCTGTCCTTTCACCAACTAAAGGTCAAAGAAGCCTCTTGAGCTCTGCTGCACTCACCTGCTTCAATGGAAAAATCTGGTGTACAAGGTCTATGTGAAAAGGTCTATGAAGATATTGTTTTCTCAGTTTTAGGATGATGCTAGTCACCTACGGTTACCGGACAGAGCTATCTACCAGAGACACTGATGACTTTGGTACCAATCCTCTCATCACATATTGGGTGAGGCGACCAATGTGACCCATGGGCCAAACCCCCAAAAAGTTCCTATTTGTTGCATTCCTATCCTCCCTACTGCTTCAAGTAAAAAAATACGTTAAGTAAAATGATACAGCAATTCTGGTTCCATGATAAAATTCAATCCCGCCCTACCTGCAAGTAGGAATTCATGCTTGGAAAGTTAGGCCCTTCCAAAATGGTGTTCTTCTGGACAGAACGGCTCTGCTGTTCGCGCAACTGGAGCAGGAGTTTGTTGAAACAATCAAATGCTTCTTTTTCATCAGCAGCCGCCAAATCCCTGAGTAAAGACGGAGCAACAGAAAAATTTGGTTCATTTAGGGATTGTGTCTATGTATGAGTACTCAGGGCCAGCCATCTGATGCAACCTTCTGCTTAAGAGTCCTGAGAACCATCTATTTCAGCTGGCCACCACTGTGGGGGGGAACTTTTTCCCTGTCTCAATTTTTTTTTTTTAATTCTTCATGACTTTTATATGCAAATGTTGGAACCCCTCACACCTTGGGTTTGGGTGCAGTTATTCATACACACACCTGGTAGCAACTAAAACACTTACCAGTTTTGGCTCTCGATCCAGTCGCTGAGGCAGTGGCGAATCTCCTTGGAGAATGTTTCATCATACAACTGTCTCACCCGCTCCTGGTATACTGAATCCAACTTCAGCAGCTCCTGCCACTGGGCCATCTACAGTCACCAGACAAACAATGAGCCATGGCAAGAGTCTGAAAACCATCACCTAACTGGAATATTCCTTTACAGGCTTATAGCATGTCAGTGGTGCTCAATAGTAGGGATGTGCAAAAGTCTAGTTTTCATGGTCGACCAGTCGGTGGTTAATTCGACTAAATCGACTAATTGGTGTACATAAAATGTTGACATTCAACATAAGGTTATTGGGTTATGGGCAAAATAACTAAAATTAACTACAGAAAACAAGCATGAACTGTGCGTTTTCACTCATCAAATTGTATTTTGTCATAGGAATAACAGACAGTTATCAATTTAAGAGAATACATCAGACAACAGGTGGGCCTTCAGCGATATACCCAACAGTGATCATTGACAGTAGTGTTTCCCTTAGCTCAGAACTTAAAATAGAACTTTTCTACTTTTCAATGCTTAATTTGCCACTCGTTACTGTATGATCACGTCTCTTGTTGACTATAGACTCCTTTAACAGCTGGGGTAATGTCACTTGGCGCACGGTAACATCCCAAATTCATTATAGGAATATCTGCTCCACAGATGAGCCAGGAAACACTCAACAGATAATCTTTATATAATTTGTAAGATTTGAGCGATCGCAAGAAACATGGAGTCGTTGTCTGACGTAAGGCGCATTTCCCAAATAAGTCAGTCTGATTTTTTTTTTAATACAAACGTGCAAAGTACAAAAAATAGTAACAGTACAAACGTCAGCGCACATCCTCCTATTATTGGCACATCCCTACTCAATATGTTATGAGTTTATGATGGTAAATAGTTCATGAGAGGAATAAGTCCTTAAGACAAATGATGACAGTAATATAAACTATAATTCACAGTTAAGTACCACTTTACAAGTTTCTGCTTACAGATAGTATGGGAATATTATTTTGCGTTGGGGAGGTTTTGACAACAAATCAGTGACATTCTCTCGTTTTCAGCAATTATCTTGACTGGATTTCCTGTAACAAACGGACTTACCTCAGGTTGGTGTTGAACGAAGTCAGTAGGCTTTATGTCAAAATCAGAAAGGTATAAGCTGTAGATTCATCTGCAGCCAGTCGTTTCTTAAAGATCTCAGAAGTGGACCAGAGGGGAGGGTCTATGTCTCTGTATCCGTACCCACCCCGGGACTCTCCACAAACCACGTGATTCTCCAGAAATCGACTAGTCAAAAACATTGCTAGTCTTCCGCTAGCCTTCCGCTAGCCTTCCGCTAGCAATCATAGCACTGCTGACTACTCTACAAAATAACGAAATAAGTGAATGTCAATGTACACCAGCCTGTCAGACTACTAGGCCCACTCACAGTAAAATGGGTGAGGTGAGCCAGTCTGATCACACGCAGGGGAATCATAAGTTTCATATTTTCCTTCCTAATATGTACGTGCAATGGTTACTATACATGTGCTTTGGCTGCTTGCGCTCTCATTTAGCCTCTACTGAAGCAATAGATGATGTAAAAGTTATAGTTAATGCAAGCAATAGAACATATCGACCCTCTAAAGGAATATCTATAATATCTAATTTTGTTCCTGATACGGTTTTAGGAAGTCGCCTGTCAATCAAAACTGCTTTACTTAATCAGAGCGCGTTCAAACGCCATGATCCTCCCACTTCTGACGTAACGCCCATTTCCAGATACGTTGACCCACCCACTACTCTCCGCCAGTCACGTGATTCTCGAGAAACGCTAATGTGTCAAAGATCAGTCAGTTGCATAAATTTAACTTCCGGTTTAAATGCTTACCTTCAAAATAAAGTTGTGCGGAAATGCACGTTTAATAAGAAAATTATCAGTGTACAGATTTGAGGGGAAAGTATATTTGAGGCGAACTAAAGAACTCCTAAGTGAAGAATAAACATGAAACATAAACTTGTGACAACTTGTGAGGTCTTTTACTGTCTTTAAACATAGGATGTGTTACTGTGACAATGTACCAAATGTGATTTACTCTTGCTTCCTGAAATACCAACTGAGAAGTCCACTTCCCTGTTGAGGGTGCATTACTCAATGAGTGGTTGTACTGTACCAACCATTAAACACAGTTTAATGGATATCCCACTTCATTGAAATTCTCAAAGAAAGAACAATTAGCACAACCATATTAGAACTATATAAAGCCATTTTAAAGAAGAACAGATTGAGATTGCTTTATTGGTGTGAAATTGCTATTGTATTAGTTTGTAAGATAGTAAAGTGAAAACCATTTAAAATGCCTGATTAGTCTGCTTCCCAATTTTAATCGAATTGGATTGTACCAAGCGGGAGGGGCTAAGGATCATTCACTCCTGAGGTACTGAGGTGCTGCCAGTGCTGTTGGGCTACCTTGAGTGGTGACTTTGAGGGTGCAGCTTTGAGGGTGTAGTCTTATTGGCAACAGGTAGAGTTAGTCAACGCAGTTTCACTCACTCCAGTCATGCATAGAAAGCAATAGTGCACTTGTTGAAAAAAGCAGACCGTCTAGTCCTGCTGCCTGCCAGTCAGCAATATGTAACTCATGCCAGATGCTTCCTAACTGGAAAAAGTAGTATCAATGATCAGACATGTGCTATTCTGTCTGTGTACTCAAACAGCACCAACCAAGCTTAACACAGATATGCACTCCTTGAGCATTTATCATTTATGTATTATTCTTGTTTTACTCTTACATTGCATTCACTTCATTTACTTCAAAGCATTATGTGAATATATAAAAACAGCTGCAGACTGAAGCTGAACAGATATTTCACAGAATGCTAAAGTTAGGGATGGGCAGAACGAGGCTCTCCAAAACACCGAAACAATTTAAACATTTGAGTCGATGCTTTATGAAACACTCAAAACTTCTACTCGACAGTGACATCTGATGGCAGCTGCAGTCATAGCAGCTATTGAGAGTCTTGTAAATCTATTCCGCTTTTATGAGTAGGTTGCTGAGGTCAAGCGTAAAGACACCGGTCTCATCAGTACATGATGATATCAAGTCTGGGCTTTCGCTTTTTTTCCAAAACTGTGTTTCATTGAATGATTTACATTACAAATGTCTTTGTAATATAAACAAATGTCATAGGCCTATTGTACAAACTATCTATCAAACTATCACACAGCTAACTAACAATATCTCAGTAATCTCAGTAATCTCACAAACATATCTCAAAAAGCTCTTACAACAAACTGGCACCATTCATTCATTCAAAGTTTAAAGCTCGTTTTTGTAGAATAATGTGGCGCTTCAAAACCTGGAGCGAAACCTGGAGCGTAACCGTGCGTCGCATCACCGGAAGTGTTTTGAAACGTATCTTGGGATGTCATGGATCCCTAGCTAAAGTAAAGGCCACAGCAAACCTGCTAAAAAAAGACAACTCATAAATATCATGTAAGAATATATTTATGTGCACATTTGTTTCTTGAGCGAGCGCCTACTTATTAGCCTAGAGATTGGATACATGCATGCATCAATAATATACATGAAAAAATGTGCCATTCACATCAAAATAATCAAATGGTTTTATAAAATGTATAGGTTTTATAAATCAGTCAACAGTTTAAAAAAATAAGTTATTGACTAACAACAAAAACAAAAACTGAAACAAAAAGACTGAAAAACCCTGAACAAGGTCGTAGTTTATATTTCAGAAGTGATAGGGACATTTAAGGTGGGAGGTCTGGAGGTCCTCCTCCAGAAAAGAAATTGCTCATTACATGCAATTTCCTGCACCTTGTGGCACCTCTAATATTTACTAAGATCGTTTAGGGGTCCAAATAGTTTTACTGCTGGGAACCCAAACGTTTTGATGGTACTGACCTTATTTACCCATAAAAACAAATTCAGCCTTATTAGCAAAAACTCAAATAACTTGGAAGGTATAGTGATAACTTGTTCTTTGACCTTATGGCTGTCAATTTATCTTTTTACACATATTTATACAAACACTGTATACACACTTATTAACTTGAAACTGAAGTTGATAGACATCAAAGTTGATCTTCATCTTAAGCATGCCTCTGAAGATGATGATGATGCACATATCAAAAAGGGAATACGGGATACAGGGAATTCATTATTCTCAAACTGATGCTAGCTAACGTTCACTAACCTAACATTAGCTAGAAGACATTAGCTATGTTACGTATTGATAACATTAATGTTAGCCGTTTCAGTTAACTACATGTTTGACTAGCAGGTGCCTAGCTAGACAGATCCTCACATTGGAAAATTATGTTGTTTCATCACTCTCAGTTTGAAAACATGATCTTTTCACAAACGTCTCTGCCTTCCTGCTAGGCTAAAAGATAGCGAGCATATGTAGCTAGCAAACGTCTAGAACCAAGATATCATTAGCCTATGTCAAGCTTTCTCTGCTATGAGTTTACGTTACAATGCCTACAGATCCGACAGGTAGCCACATAATCTCCATGGTCCTAGAGATGTTTTCACTTTCGTTTGTTTTGAACGTTACCTTTAGTTTATTTAGTTTATACATTGTCAAAAAAGTGGTAGGGACATGTCCATACCAGTTATATAGGAATTTACGCCCATGCCTCTGAATAACTATCTCATAAAACACTATAAACATTAATACATAGCAGTATAGAGTATGTAATCCTATTTAACAACAAGAAGTCTGGACTTCAACTGCATATTTGACCCTGTTTGATTCATTACCAACCAGATTAAGACGGTGATTGGAGGCTGATGTCAGGACATTGCCAAGAGTTGTTAAAGATGATTGTAGGAACCTTTGGAAGGGAGAAGTTCCACGGCTCATCTTGCTTTTACTCTGAATATGGAGAGCTCATCTATAAACCAAAAAGGAAAAAAGCTGAGCGTTTTGGAAACAATCCACAATCCAAATAGTTTCTCAGACTCAATGAAAGTTAACAGTTTTTAAATGACCCATCTTGAACTTAAGATCATTAGGCCCTTTTTCGGGAACCTGTCAGGAACTCTTGCAACTTCACTAGGTACATAAATTTACACAAAGTTAGCTTAAGGGGTGCAGTACAGTGGCCTGAAAGTGCAACACAAACACAACCACATTTCACAAAACAAATGAATTAGCTTAATGCTTATGCCAGCATGATAACGATAACATGCGCTAATTCTAAAAATGCTAAAACAATAATGCTAACATGTTTATGTTATGCTAATGTTAATGTGCTATAGCTAATGTGTCCTCTCACATGTAGAATTAGTGTGTTAGCATTAGCATTAAGATAATGTTTTGTAAAAAAATAAATATTTGTTTTATTAAATGTGTTTGTGTTTTGTGATTTGTTTGCTTTTTAAAATGTTTATTTGTTTCATGAAATGTATTCTGATGAATTAATTTGTTTTCTAGTTTGTTAATTTGTTTTGCGAAATGCTTATCTGTTTTCTGATGTATTCATTTTCTTTGTGAAATGCTTTTGTACTTTTGTATGTTTTGTACTTCCAGGCCACCATAGTAGAGCATTGTGCCAGGGCTTGGGGTTCAATTGCCACTGTATAAAAACTGTAAACAGCTATGGTGCAGTGAGGCATTTTGGATGAAATGGCATATGCAAGTAAGACGTACGGTCTCAATGTCAAAGCAGAGGTTCTGGTTGAGCATGTCAAACTCCCCAGGAGTCATTGGGGGCTCTGGAGACTGGCAGGGAGGTAGTGTGCTGCTGGCATTAGAGCTGGGATAGCAAAGAGAGAGCGAAGTGAAACGGTTGCTTTTGATGTACAATGAAAATTCCTACATCTAAAAAGTAGGAAGGAGGTGCCAATCAACCTGTCAGCTGCCTATGTAGCATGAAATCCCACCTTTTTCCCCCCTTGTGATTGGTTGGCTCAAAAAACAAACAAGTTGTATGCACGGCTCTAAAAGCAAGTGTTCCATCCTGCCTAAAAATATGTCCGGTGCAGTGCTTGACCCAGGCCGGATTAAAATCATCACAAATACATGGTACACGCCTCAGCCGACGGAGACATCAGGACACCCCAGTGCTTTTCCAGAGCAGCTGCTTACTGTCTGTTTTACAGCCGATCCGCACCGCTTTTAATGTAAAAAGAAAAAAAAAAAAACAATGGCAAAAAAAAAAAAACTGGAATAGAGTGGATACGCCCTAACAGCAGTCAACGTGCCACTTTTGCAGTTATGTACCGGACAAAAGTGCTTGGTGAACACAAATAATTAAATGTCATAATAAAATGTTCGATTAATAGTGTGATAATGACTTAAAGGTCAACAATGCAAATGAAGTGCAGTAGAGGTGTCCATTTGCCTATAAACATCTAGTGTTTTACACTCACCGCAATTCAGACATGGGGATCAGCGTAGATGAGATGTATGGATCGACTGGAAAGACAACATAGAGAAACAAGAGATATTAGCTTTGTAGAATCTCGTCAGCTAACAAAGATTTAAAACATCCACCAATAAATGTGAACTTTCAATGAAAAATTAGGGACCTCCTAATTTGCCTTTGATTGTTTGGCTGTTGTAATGTCGTCTAAAGGCCTCATCTTTGGGAATGTCGGGGTAGAGGAACTTCAGTGGGTTCTCGGGGACGACGCCATCTGAGATCACTTTGTAGTCTCGTATGATGTCGGCGAATGGAAGAGCGCTGAGCCTGTTTTTGGTGTACGGTTCCACAGAATTGAATTTTGCCTCTCCTGCCATTGTTAGGAATGCATAGAAATAGATCAAATAAAGCAGACAGTCAAGAAACCCATCCAAAATGTTTAAACGGTACAGACCTGGGTTAAAAAGCATTTGAAAATTGACACTAGACGTCTTTCCAACTTCGCATCTATCCATTAGCTCTCATATCGCCCAGGATCTTTTTGTCTGTGTATTGTACAGTTTTATACCAAGCAATAAATACATAATTATATATTTAAACAATGCATAAACAACTGTAAATATCAGAAAAATGCACCGGAACAGTCTGTATGCACAAGATAATGCTTTAATTTGTCTACTAAACTTTCACTTTAAAACCCTATGTAGCCTCATTTTAGCCTAGACACTATAAACCTTTTTCCTCTTTTAAATGGCTATCAATATAAAATTACTCAATGGGTTTGTGTAGGTATAATAAGGAAAACTGAAACTGAAACCAAATTGACTGGAGTTGCAATTTGTCTCTTTGAAGGGGTTAACATAATGTAATGTGTTGTCTTTTTTGTCTTTGTTTTTAAGGCCAATGACCACAAAGGAAGTACATTTCCAACTTTTGGCATTATTCTTGATAAGTTTGAGATCCATATTAGTTTTGCTTTAAAAACTGTCCACTAAATCGTACTGAACGTGGAAAGACAGAGCTCACCATTGTCGCCGTGCTCCACCCAAGTAAAGGTGATCCCTCCGAGGTGGCTCTCGCTGAAGCGTAAGAGGAAGGTCCCCGGCTCTCTGTCCTTCAGCAAGGCCCGCTCCATCTCCTTACTCACAAAACCCATGATGTAGCTGCATAGAAAGGAGTGGTACAAAAAAAAAAACAACCTTGACCTTTGCTGCCTCAGCTCTTATTTTTTCACCAAGCACTTCTCTATCACATATGGACATTCTAGGGACAATTTTTACATCCACTGTCTGAGACGTGGCTTTGACCCTTGCACCTTCCCTGCTATTCTTGGCAATGTAGGACTTCTTCTACCACTGGAGTCAGGAAGTTAAGTGGAGTGAGACAGGATATGAGTGGATCACTTACTTGTCATTCCAGACTGGCAGCAAGTGCTTCTTGATAAGCTCCAGGATGGAATCCAGCCACATCCAGAAACTAAAAGGCTTTCCTGGAATATTCTCCTTTGAGAATGCATGAAAAATGGAGATGAATGAGCACTTTTTTGGTGTTTAAGCATCACATCAGGTATTCTAAATGGGATGAAAAAACATCTTCTGCTGCACCGGCTTTGTACCCATTGCATACATGCATGAATTACCAATTGGTCATGCAGGGCATCTGCTCTGGGGTCCTGGACAACCAAGGACTGGCAGGACCATATTCATAGATACATTTGCAGTATCTCATAATATCAATGGAATCTGTATCCACAATAATAGGTCAGTAATGCTGTGAGCTATAAACCTTTATTTCCCATTTCTTCTTGAATAGTTTCATGTATGCATACATTGCATAATATTTCAGCTATCTTTTAAGTATTGTTTGCATAACCTAATAAACTATCTGATACAGGATTTCAGGATCAAATGGCGATCAATGGGGCAGAGAGCAGAGAACGTGCTTCCCCTGGGTGCCATGATCATGTCTGAGACAAGACCATGTTGTGGTATAAAACACTTACCTTAGAGAACTTGGACCAAGACACCTGACAGTCACTGTAGGAGGCTTGCTGACCTACAGCAACATAAATAACATAAATGATTGTAAAAATGTATGTCTGCAATTCTATTTACGTCATAACTATTAATTCAACAAAAATATTACCTAATAATATTTACTTTATTTATAGAGCACAAACAAGGTTACACAATGCTTTACAAAATAAGATGAAATATGTAGAGCTAACAATAACATAAAAACAAAATAAAAGGTTTAACACAACAGAAGCATAAGACATTCATCATAAATAAAATGAAAAACCATCTGATTAATTAAAAGCATAATATTGGGGCGGCAGGGTGGCCTAGTGGTTAGTGAGACTGATCCATAACCAAAAGGTTGCAGGTTTGTAATCAATATAACCACTTTGTTGCCATCAACAGCTATGTGGCCATGAGCAAGGCACTAAACCCCTACCTAAGTCACTCGGGAACAACCACTGATCACCGTTTGATCACAAATTGTCCTTCCCTGGGTTATGGAAGTCGTTTCATGCAACCGTCAACACTTTTATCTATTTCCTTCACCCCACAACCTACCTGCCCCCCTGATTGTACGCACAAGTGGATCGCAAAAACCCAGAGTACTAACATACCTAGGAGCTTCTCTCCCAGCATGGTGAGCTGCTCCCTGTTGAGTCCCCGTCCAGCAAAGGTGGAGAACTGCCAGCTGAGGACCTCAGAGAGCTGGCTCCAGGTTGCCCGAGCTGGGCTCCCAAAGAACCCCAAGTTCTATGGACAGATAGGGAGTAAAGGTGCTTTGTGTAGTAATAATAATGATAATAACAATGATAGAATTTCCAAGACACTTTAAGATGTGGATTGGCTCACCCTCGGTTCATCAGTCAGCAGGTTGTACCACATGACAGAAGCCCAACCACCAGGCAGCTGGCTGACATTGGAGATCACCACTAGCGGAAGAGAACACGTCTGGGAAGATTTATGCATGCAATGAGTAACGACAAAAACAACAACCTCCCCGCCCTCAACTGAAATCTACGCTTCTGCTCTGTGGTAACTGACCTCCAGATCGATGGTGAGGCCCTGAACGGTGAACTGAGCCTCAAAGCTGAGAGAATGAAGTTCCTCTGTCACGGAAAGAAGACCCTGGGGAAACACACACAAAACACATCTCAGCTCAGAATTCATCCTTTGTTTTAATGCTGAATTATTAACCTTTAATTTAAATGTAATGAGAATCATCCAAATGTGGTACTCATGCGCCCAAGACCCCTCAAAAATACTCCTTTCATTTGTTTTCATTCAACAAATAACATTGCAATCTCAAAGCATACCAAACTGGAAAGCCAAAATACAGTGGAACAATATCCTAATGACATGTACTCTCACACCTAATTGTACCCGTCATATTAAGTAAACACTGCTCTTTATATTTCTGCTCTTAATCAGGGTTGTGATATGCCAAGCATTTTTTGGCCAATATAGATGGACAACCCTCCCACCAACAGGGAACAAAGTGAGCAACAGAGTCAAAAATCAACTCAAATACTTCCTGGCAGGTAGTCCTATGTGTCAATGGCTAGTTCCCAGTAAGCATTTGAAAATATTTCTGACCTTGCGTTACACTTGCCCCTCTACTTTTTCCCAGACATGCTTAATGTATCACTGCTCTAATTAAACGAGGCTGAAGCAATTCCTTTTGACATTGTTGCGCATCAGAGTTGCCTTAAAAGTTGCCTTGTGCATCACTACCTTTACAGGTTGCGTTCACAGCACAGCAATGTGTGTGACAAGAGAAGCATTCAAAAAACATTTAACTGGTAGGTTAACCGTCACACTTGGTTTCTCACCTCGTTCCCCTTTGTGCCATTGATATATTTCTTTTCTTTGAGCTGCTGTAAGAAACAAACTCAATATCAGTTGACTTTAAATGAGTCACAGAAAACAGAAACTGATGCAAAACATCTAACAGATCACAACTAGTGAAGTTTTTATTTCATATCCAAGCATAAGTGATCTCCTGAAAACTAGGGGCTGAATTCAACCGTCGAAAAGATTTACAGTTTTTTACAATCGCTAACATCCTTTTGTCCAATCTGTAGTCACATTTTCAAAACTCAATTAGCACAACGTCCATCTGTTGTGGACCATACCATTAACATAATTCATGTTGTTTTCACAGAATATGCAGTCAATTAACACATTTCTAAAATGCTTAAATTTTCTTTACATACAAGCTTACCCAATACCAAAATTATGGACCTTTCTTACACACAGCATGCCAGAAATGAAAACCTAATGTTCAAAACCTTAAATATAGTATAAAGCCTCTACTTCTGCAACAGCAGCTCAAAAGCTATATTGAAACAGCTGATAAGCATTTTTGAATGAATAGATCATTGAAACATTGAGAAATAGCTGATTTATGTAAGTTGTGTAAAATAGACCAACCACAGCTGATTCCAATCTCAATTGGAGATTAGAACAGGACTGTGCATTTTTGTGTTTTTTCTCTTCTGTGCCTTTTTTACTGTATTTGTGTATTTTATTTTTACACATTTGGAACCAAAGGCCATGTATGTTGTTTTTTTTGTTGATCACTGGCAGCAACTTTATGTTGCTAATACTGTAAAGCTTTTACTGCAACAATTCTGTCACTTCCTATTTTTTCCTACTGTACACTCTATAAAGTAAAGATGACCCATTCACTTTTAGATAGCATGTTGCCAAAAATGCACACATTCGACACTCAACCAAAACATGTAGAGTGGTTTACAGTAAAAGGAAACTGAATTATAAAAAACAATGGATTTCATATTGTCTGTTGTATGCAGGTAGAACTGAAACATGAAAAGTAATGCCATCAATTGTTAGTATTTTGAAAGTCGTTGTGCTATGATTGACTATATATGTTCCTCTTGGATAGAAAACGTGCTAGTGTTTTGATTTGAATGATTTGATATTCAGTCGGGTTTGCCATGTTTTGACAGAGTTTGTGTATGTAGAGAAAGTTGTTTTGCATTTTGAAATGTATCTTATGTATAGGGAAACGCTTGTTAGCAATTGTAAAAAACTGTAATACATATAATTTTTATATAAGTATCTTGTTTTGAAAAAAAGTTGACTTGCAAACATTTGAGAGATTAACTCATGTTATCTGCCAGTGTGATAAACTCTGAAAGCCGTTGTAGCCTAAAGGTTAAAGCAGGATTGTTAAAGTCCCCAAACTGGCTGAGAGAATCTGGGTAAGGAATGAAAGAATGAGAATAGCACTTAACCCTTACTATGATGTGTCTGACTGTATGCGTGTCGGAGCATGCAAAAAACCTTCCCTAGATAGATAAAGGTTTTTTTTTTAAAAATGGGCATGTTACCAAGTGTCTAAATTCCACTGAGAGGCAGCCATTGGAAGAGTCCTCAATGTCCATTGCTTTAGTGTTGTTGGTCAGGATGAAAAACTGGCGATTTCTGAGGATAAAAAAGATAGAAAAATAAAGAAGCTACTGTTGTTTGGTAGGGATTTGGCAAAACAACAAAAAAAAATATCTATGCAGTGGTTCTGCTTTCAGCCTTGAGTTGCTGAATGTTTTTTAGGTGATCCCCCCCCAACTCTAACACCTGGAATCTGAAATGAACACACAAGTGAAACATGTTGTTCCCTACAGACCATTGAGGCAGTCAGTCAGTAACAAGATGCATCACTCCTACAACTTTCATCAAAAGCAGGCCAGTGGTGTCTGAGATATCATACCTTTGATTGAGATTCACATTTGACAGATGGATGTACGCAGCCCAATCCAACATTTTCGAGTTTCAATTCAAAATGAAATAGCTGAAAAAATTGAGACCGCCTCTAGAATATGATTGCTGGCATGAAAAATATTAAACATGTAAAGTTGTTAGTAACAAAACAACTTAATGCTGTAACTAAAATAGCAACATTTTGGAGGAAGCAATCATACCTAATTTTGAATTTGAGACCACAATTTTATTTCAATTTTATTTCAAAATGGATATGAAACATTTTAGAATGAAAGCCTTCATTTGTTTAAGCAGTGTTTGTCGAATTGTGTTTTCATATTACACAATTCGACGTTTCCATACACACGTCTCTAATGTGGTGTACATGGTACATGTGTGCATCGTTGGCCACTGTCCTCCTCTCACCCCACTAACCTAATCATGTTACTCTGCTCTGGTCTAAAAAAAACAACAACAGCGGAACTTGGTTATACTCACACTCTGCCAGGCGGTAGGTCCCTAGACACACACACACACACACACACACACACATACAGACACACACACACACACACACACACACACACACAGTAGCAACTTATTTACTGTTCTCTGTTTTATTATGGATATTATATGTCTATAAAATGTGCAATAAATTACATTAATTCCACCTAGGTAAACCAACCGACTTTAAAATG
>CABFOQ010023928.1:0-17760 GCA_900660455.1 Gephyroberyx darwinii
CTTTAGATAAATGAACTAGACTCCTTCATAATGTTGATTAATATTATTATTGATTAGGCATGTTCACGATTATCCTGGCCAAAATAATTGCGATTCACGATATTATCCCGATAATCATCAAAATATGCTTAAAACTCTTAAAATAGCACTAAAACATACTGGAATCACGTTACCTTACATTTTGTTAAGAAACAAATATTTTTATTGCATCATAGGACACACATCTTGAATGACTTGAATAACTCAGATCACACAGACAGAAGTACAGCGAGGACAGCAGAATGATGCAAAAAAAAACAACAATCAAACAATCTTAAATAAGGTAATCATAAACTATAAGGTCCCCCTTATAAAGGATAAATTAAAAAAATAGCAACATTGTGTGAGTCTGTTCTTTAAATAAAATAAAGTCCACTTGGCCTTGTGGCGTCGAGTCAAACTACTTTGAACCTGTTTTAGTAAAAACACTGTGTCACTTTTCTGTCATCAAACAGGACTGCTAGCCTTGTGGCCTAGAGAGTGAGACGTGCCAAATCTTGGTCCTTTTCAAGATAGATTGAAGTGCAGAAATGTCAGCATGTTCACTTTGTCTGGCTGTAGTTGTGCTTGTAGAGGTGTGAGACTGTGCCCACTGGCACTAAACACTCTCTGAAGGAACACTAGTTGCAGGTATGCATAGAAACCTGCATTCACGATATTCATGATTATTCTGATAATGAAAATTCACCACCATAAAATTATCTTGAGTGTTTTTAATTGCGATAAAAGACAAAATCGTATATCGTCCCATCCCTAGCTGGATTACACTTGCATCTGGTATAAAAAAGTGCCTCAGATGTCCAAACTCAAAACAAATCACTCACAAAATGCAGATTCCTGTGCACAACAGCAGAGAAGTCACCTAAGATAAAAAAGTGTATGTTTGACAACTGCTAAGGATGAGGCAGTTTTGGTTCCACCTCCATGCTTTCCATATGCTTCCTTACTGGGTTTGAGTGTGCGTGTTTATTTCCGCTTATGCAGCTGTATGTGGATTGGAAATGCAATTGCATTTGCTCTTCGTTATAAATGTGCTTGAATGCATCTGTGATAGATCTTCAGTACTTTCTTGGGTGCATTTGGACCTGGATTTTTCTGCATTTTAGCTCTATTCAAACACAATCTGAACACCCAGGATGCATGTTAATTCCAGAGTTCATTTTGGTCTTACTTATTTATGAATCCTATTACTCCTCCAGACATGGTGAAAGGGTTAAGTAATAAATAGCTGACAGTCCAAAACAGCCCTCTTAAACCTGTCCCCGAGACAGACATGTCACTGCACATTGATTGAGGGAATCATTTTCTTTTTTTAGATTGGAGCTTCCCTGTAATATAAACTCGCTATTTTGCCTCTCTTTTTTCTCTTCCAGCTGTCTATCTAAATCCTTCACCAATTTCCCTGGCTGACCAGTTCTGTTCTTGTTAAATGCTGTGGGAGATCAGTGGCTTTGGTGACTTTCCCAATCACCACCAACAAACCAACTCTGCCGGCCATTTGTTATGGATGGATACCTCACACTTCCAACACCCCAACATCTGTCATAGTTAATAGAATTGTGTTCTCAAATACACACTTAACCATATGGCTGAGGGAAAGTGATTGATTCAAGGAGCATGAGAGAGAGAGAAAGAGAGAATAGGGCGGAGAGTGTGAGGGATGAAAGCGCAATGAAGAGTGGATAACAGGAATGTTAAATGGTGTTTACACTATCCCCAGATGTTTCTACACTGTATTGCACTGATGCTAAAATTCATTCTGAATGAATTCTGCTCTCACTGGTATCCAAGAGTGTCTCACAACACACCATAGAAGTATCAACAGTCATAAAAGTCAATAGATATAATTAAAAAGCAATTCAAGAGTGACAATAAACCAACCCCTTGGTATGGCTCATAATGAGAATAACCTTTCCACCCGGTGAGATGGTGAGATGATATTAACTTCCTTTTCTATTTCCTATACAACTTCATCTCATGTCCACCTGTTAAAGTGTTCTTTTCTCCTTTGGCTGTTGCCTGCCACCCTGCCAGGAACACAAGAGAGGTCAAAGGTCAAGGTTTGCAGTGTTGGGTCAGGACATGGCTGCTGTATTTATGGCCTGTCTGCAGTTCCCCATTTTATATGTCGGTACAAAACGAGGCAGGATTGAGTGTCTGGCGACAAGAGGCATTTTTCACCCCTCCCTCTGCTTACTTCTCCTCTGTCCCTCTGTTCAAGGTCCAGACTCTTTTCTGGCCTGTGAGGGAATCTATCAAGGACACACAGGTGCTCACAGCAGACATTCCTTTGAGAGGAGGACATTTCAAAGGGCAAACCAAGGAAAATAGCCGTATAAAGTGCTTGACAAATTAAGAGCTGATCAATCTTTCATCAGCATTGGGACTGACTTTTTTTAACGGAGCCCCATGGAGTTTAAACTGCCTAATTACTTGGCTAAGTATCCAAACTATCAGAAAATTAATTAGACAGCCTCAGAATTAGCAGTCTATCCATTCCTGAAATACACCTCACACAAGTTATTGTGTGAGGTGTATTTCAGGTGTATTTCAGTCACCTGTGCGCCTGTGTATTTTTGAAAAAAATGCATTTGGAAAATGAGTGCCTTCGTTGATAATGGGGGTGAATGGTTGAGTGGTTGGGCGTGAATGGTACGTCTGTCATCAGACCTCTGGAGCTTGTTCAGAAAGTTGCAGTTCATCTGGTGTTCAATTGCCCCAAGTTCTCCCACACAACTATCTCCGTTCTCTACACTGGCTTCCTGTAGCAGCTCGCATCCAGTTCAAGACCCTGGTGCTAGCCTATAGGGAAGTGAAAGGAACAACTCCTTCCTACCTCCAGGCTAAGGTCAGGCTTTACACCCCCGCCCGACCACTTCGCTCTGCTGCATCGAGGGGATTGGTCGCCCCGTCGCTCAGTGGCCCCTGGGGCCGATCTACACGGTCACGGCTCTTCTCTGTCCTGGCCCCACAGTGGTGGAATGAACTCCCTACTGATCTCAGGACAGCAGAGTCGCTGCCCTTCTTTCGCCGCAGGCTGAACACCCACCTCTTCAAGAAACACTACCCTATTTGTCTTCACTTACTTGTCTTAGCTCTTGTTTATTTGCTTCACTTGTTTAAATAAAAAGTAGCTAGCTAACTTATTGCACTTTTACCTCAGCACTGGTTCTGCTCTTAGATGCTTGTTTAGGAAGGAAATGCATTTACAATTTCTGGTGACTAGTTGTCTTGCCTACTTATGTTGAATGCACTTATTATAAGTCGCTTTGGATAAACGACAGTTAGTTAGACAACAACAACAACAACTATTGCAGTCAATGCCAATAGTTTATCATCACCTGAATTGTTGGATTTGGTTACTCTTTGACAAAGGTAAACCAATGACAAAGAGAAAACTGCCCAGTGATCCCTTTTCTCTTCATTTAAAAGGCGCTGTTATAACTTATTTCCCATATTAGTGTACTTTCTGACAGTCTAATTGCACTATAAACATGGACATTAGTACACTGTAATTTAAAGTTGCCATAGTGGGATTTCAGCATTAAATATGTCATGCACAGTTTAATCATTACAATCATTACAGATTTTATTGTGTTTGTTGTCATGCATGTCGTCGCAAGTTTCATTTAAAATATGGAAGTAATTAGGCTGTGTACTTTTAATTATGTTGAGCACTATTTGTGTTAGTGTATGATAAAGAAAAACATGTATGTGTTTTTATGTAGTTCTACAATGTATTTCAGGCACTTTAATTTATATGTAAGAGCTTGTAAGAGTTCTCGGGATGCAAAGCGAACAAACATCTCCACCCACAACATCGAGGCGGGAACATGACAGACCTGCTTAGTACAGTTGTAATTTTGGTCAGTGAGCAGTTATACTGGAGCGATTGCGACTAAAAGGCACTTCATTGCTGGTGGAGAGAGAGCTTGCTTTCCACACACTCTCAGATGGTCTGGGTATTTGAACCTGCAGCCATCTGGTTACAAACCCTTCTTTTTTGTGTATGTGCTTGTGTGTGTGTGTGTGTGTGTGTGTGTGTGTGTGTGTGCGAAGATGCACGTGTACGCTTTTAACCACTCTGTAATATATAGGAAATGAACCCCTTGTGTGACACAGCTTTGGAGTTATGGGTTCAATATGTGATCATAAGACAAGTTATGGCACTGTTACCAAGGGCATGGGGCAGGGGATCATCGATCAGGAGGGGCCGCCCTGCAAACGGCCTCCTCTCCGGGGGGAGTTTATGGGGACAGGCAGGGTCCCTCCAGCTCCCCATCCCCCTCCCTCGCCGGCTGTTCTGATTAGTGACAGTAAAAATTGACTTTCTGTCTGGTCACAGAATGATACCTTCACATTCAGTGCATTAGGTTTTACATCACCGTGATGCTGGGTAGATTTAGCATTTCAAACCTCTCCCTGGGCCTCTATGAGTGATGATAGCAGCTTTTACAAACGGAGGTAGGAGTGCAGGCTGCTGCACCACACTCCAGGCTGATGGATAGTGAGACAACCGGCTCTGCTTTATACACTGACTCACATTGAATTTTTATTTCCTGTTTATGTGTATTACAAAAACATACTTTACTGTTATTGCCATACAATGCTTACAAATATCAAACATCCCTTCTAAAAAAAAAATGGATCATTCATCATGTGGTGCCTTCTTGTAAGAATGAGAGGACACACAAAAACAACCAACACAAAATGCATTCTGACTTAAAAGCATCTCAATATGTTCTGTTCTTTGTTCTTTCAAGCAGAAAAAAAATTCTTGTTACACATCCTAGCTAATGACAAGAAGCAGACTAATGCCCTGCATTGCATTACTGCCAAATCACTTTCCTCTTCCCTCTCAAACCCCTCCTCTTCTCATTCTCTCTCTCTGCCTCCCCCACCCCTTTCCTCCTTTCTTCATCAATTACAACCCATGGATCCTCCATCTGTGCTTTGAGAGAACGTATATAGGGCTTATTTTAATCTCATGATGCATATGTTATTGTAATTTCATGATGTAATAGTGACCAGACCAAAGTGAACACTTTGAGAGTAATCTCCATCTGTCACTGCCCCAGGGTGCCTTTGCTTTGCAGACTATATTATTACCTTAACCTCTGAACTAATGTGACCACTTTGATTCTAAGCAAAAATCGAAGTGCACATCACCCATAGTTAGAGGATGTTCCACAATTGACAGCGAGCATAATGTTTAGAGTTGCGAAGCTGAATGACAATATTGACAAGTGCTGACAGGGGTAATCCTTAGAAGAATTTGAACGGTGTGCCGGTGTCCTGATATTATTGCCTAAACTGATTTAATCCTTTCAAATTGTGAAGTCTAGAAAGGCATTGAGCGAGTGGAGTGTCTGTGCCTTGAGATTCTAGGCTGGATGCCAATGAATCAATAGAGGTTATTAGTGTGTCTCTTGGTTTGGCTACTAATCAACAGGTTGTCTCAATGAAAAAAAGCGTCACACTTACCTAGTCTGTATTGTGCTGGCCCACTACCCCCTCTGCTCCTGTCACCATATTATGTGTGTGTAAGCGTGTGGGAGTAGTGTTGGGGGGTGGGACCGATTTCTCCTTTTACACACAGAAAATAAGGAAAAGAGAATCAACCATCAGCCTTCCCACAGTGTGTCCATGTAATACAGTATATTAGTCTACAGGACTTTGGTGCTGCAGGTGTGCCGAGAAATAAAAGCTCCTATGTCTATATTTGACGTTGCAGTACAGTCCTGCTTTGAAATTCTCAGTGAGCAGAGCAAGTCTGATCTACTCTCCTGGTTTTAGTGATATTGACCGCAGACGGCCAAGCATGTTGGCATCCCGCTGACCCCCTTGTGCTAAAGGTCTATAAATATGACAATACTGTGAATGTAATGTTTGTCAATTCTCAGCTCTCGGCTCCGCTCACGTGGGGTGATTCACTTGCGAATGGATTGCACAGGGCCAAAGCAGTTGGGATGTACTGCCATCAGACAGGGCTGCTGCGGCTGAGTGATTAAAATGTGATTATTTGTGTGGCTCGGTGCTTGTTGGATGGTGCTCTGCGCCAGTAGGCTGGCCGGGGGCATCCCACCGAGGTGGCGTGTCTCAGGAGCACTGGGAGTGAGCAGCCCATTAAAGTGCTGCTCAGATTTACACAGCAGTTAAAGTCAGACCGCTGGTCAGATCTGAATAGGCTTTTTGGGTGCACATACACACCCACACGCACAAACATCAACGCTCTTAAAACACAAACAATACACAGCAGCATAATTGTTACAGCAAACCTGCTTTACACAGCTACATACCTGCACATACTGTACAGAGCAAATGGAAAGCATAGAATAAGAGTGGAATCAGAGCAAAGGTCGGCGCTGATGACGAAGGAGCAAGAATAGGCATTCACCTTATCCTCAACCTCAACCCGTGCGTCACTGTGTATGTCCATAAAGAAGGTGTAAAGCTGATTCATGCTGGCAGAAACAGACCGAGCAAGAGGGAGGAAGAGATGGAAAGAGAGAGGGCCCGAAATGGGGCTGAATGTGTGAAAAAGTACTCTGCCAATACTGGCGATAAAACTTAAGCGACGGCGGGCACAAACCTATGAATCACAATGTGACAGGATTGTAGAGTGCAGGGACAGGTTCCAACTAAACCAATACTCAACCTTCAGTCTGGCTCTGGTGACTGGCATAAGTGACGACAAGATCTATGCAGGAGGAAATGTTAGAAGTGGCAGTAAAACTTAAAGCAGCTGCAAACCATTTTAAAAGTTTGTATATATATATAATATATTTTAAAAGTATATATATGTGTATATATAAAACATACGTCTACATTAGGAAGAGGTCCACTTAACTGGTTTTATCCAAATGTACTATTGTGCTACTATCAACAGAATTAGTTTGGATCAGAAATGGCTTGGATGTCTAACCATCAAAGTAATACCATTACAGAGAATGCACAAGTGTAGAAATGCAGAAACCCTCCCATTGAACAACAGAATTTAATGGCCAAAGACCTTGCTTCATCTGTGCCAAGGCAAGGTGAAGTGTGAAGGCTGCACAAAACAACAGTTTGTGCAGCTTTTCTGGCTGTATTGTGCATCTTTCTTGCTTCATATGGAGCGTAGGCTGAAAAGTTTGCCTTAGCGATGTACTAGTGATAAAAAGTCAAAAAGTTAACACAATTTGCAGTAACAGTACAGTATCAAGACAATCGTGGATTTATTTTCCACTGGAAGGTTTCATACTGTAGTAAAGAGTTTATAGGCTGAATCTTTTTGTATCCGATATCACCGCGATTTCATTCTTCCTCTTTCTTGCTGTACAGTATGTTTCCCATTGAGAGAACCACCCCAGGTAATTTGATGATGATGTGCATATAGATTGGGGTCGCTGTTGACGGAGCACCGCAGTGGGAGTGTGATTGTGAGGTGATTCCAACAGCCTGTCTTCACTTCCAGATCTTTGAAAAACCTTCTACAAGCCCACAGGGGAGACAGAAATACACAGCCTGCCAGGAAAAGACAAAAAGAGAACGGCCATAAGAGTATCCTCTCATCAGTCGTTGGCTCACTTTGCTGTTCCTGTCTTACTTACACAGATTGAAATAGGAGCGTACTCTTTTCAATCGTCTAATCGTTGTCATAGTGACCGGGCTCTACCAGACACCTGAATACTATTTTAGTAGGTTTGAACTGCGGTTATGTATTGAGCTCTCTAACAAACTTGTGCCATGATGCTTTGGATAAAAGCATCCACCAAATGGCGTACATATGGCATCCATTTCTCTAACTTTGTCAAGAGATATTACAGGTTTTTCCTTCAGTATGAACCCACAAGAAGACTGCAGTAATATCGCATTTCCACGAACTTCAAGGAGCAGCAGCACAACTTTGATGTCTGTCATCATGGCTGCAGTTGTTTGTTTGCCGAGCCTCTGGGGCTGACTGGAAGGGCCTGAACTGACGGAGGCTCCCACAAATAGCCCATTGCACAAATTACAACGTTGCCTATTATCCTCCTCCGACTCTTTGTCTCTGCTTGTCGTTCTGCTTGCACTTGAGCTGTATGTCAGGGCTAGCCCAGTCTAGCTATTTATTTTGAGCAGGGGGTGACACACAGACTGACTCCCTGCAGTTAATTTACGTCCCGGCATATCTGACCTTACCGTCGAGGCAACACAGTCTTTCACCGTTAAAAAATGAATTATCTCCTGTTTTTCTCTTGTTTCCTTGCCGTGGCCCACTGAGCACAGTACTGATGCTGCTAATGAGAAATTGCACAGCGGGACAAAGACAGAGAGAGAATTACAACTTGCTGGCCTAGATTAGAAATCCATAAACAATCCCTTCAGAAGCGATGAGACTTCCTGTTTTCCTGATGCCAAGCCCGGCCGTACCCTTGAAAAGTGAACAGGAGGAACGAAGCAATTTATTCGCAAAGTTGTTCTTTCTTCTTTCCTTTCTCTTCCATTCGCCTGCCTCTGTTGACTTAGACGTTACCTTGAGTTGCTAACATCCTGCGTTAATATAGCGTATAATGTGACACTAAATATGCAGATCTGTACAGCACAACACCTGATTTCACATCTGAGTGTCAAAGTGCCATCTGTGGGGTCACCTGGTGGCCCTGGTCTGATGTCACGGACAGTGCTGCACAGAAACAAGAGAGGGGAGGGAGAGGAAGAGAGAACAACAGCGAAAGAGAGAGAGAGAGAAAGAAAAGGGAGGGAGGTCATGTCATTGATCCGGATGTGTTCGGAAACAAAGATGGGGCATTACTTATTAAGGCAACTATAATATCGGGAAAAAAGTGAGAGAAAGTACGACGGCAGCACAAGAGATGCATGCTGGGAGGAAAGGGGGAGAAAGAGAAAGATCGTGAGCAGATAGTGGATCATCCACAAAGCAGCGCCCACTCTAATCTATACACAACTGCTTCAGCTGGAGGGCAGTGATGCACAGAGAGAAGCAACTCACTAAGACCTCAGAAATTAGAGACCTCTATAAGACCTATTGAATCAATGAGTCACAATTAGCAAGTACTTCTGCAGTAATTGCTACAAATGCAGTGTTATCAGTATTGCATTAGTTTTCAGGAAATGTACACAAACACAGTGCAGTGTAATTCAGAAAATGATAATATCCCAATTGAATTAAAAAGATCATGATTGCTTTGCAATATTAGTGTACACTCGTATTTCTGTTATTTCCATACACCTAGTATGTTAAAATATATATATGTTAGGGTAAATGTGGGAAATTTCTAAATGTACATATTTAGGAGATTTACCTTGTACAATCATACCTTCCAATCGTTATGGTGAAAATACAGAAGGTACAGTCTCAGTGGGTTTTTCAAGTTTTTACAGAAATCAATGGAGAAATTGGGCAGGAAATACTGAGTAAGTATTTCACCTTCTGTATTTTCAGAAACGGCGATGGGATGGTGAGGATTTGATGATTTGAAACTTCAAGACTTTGTCCTTCATAAATCAACCATGTATCCCTTACTGTGTTGAAGTATTCTGGTGGGGAGTCCAAGTTCAAAAAAACATTTCAGAGGAAACCAATGTTCAGAATGGCTAGCTAAATATGACAGCTGAGTAATCCCAAATGTTGAACATATTTTTGCCAGTGTGGCTACTTTCCCCGAACGAAGCAAAGCGGTTGAATACTTGATCATGTTATTGTCATTTAAATGTTATTTACTCTTTATCCACATACATTTCAACAATTTTGTTTTCACTTTGGTAGAATAGTGCTTTGCATTGAATCCCAAATAAAATGGAACTTGAAACTTAATAGCGCAGCAAGCAACACGTCAAGGGGTTTGAACACTTCTGCAAGCCACTGTATATATATGTAAATTTAGATAGAAAATAGTCCTCCAAATTGCAGATGAAAAAAAGAAATGAAATTCAAGCAGATATACTGGCCCACTGCCAAAGTGGTTTCTCTATGTTTATGCTCAATCTGCTGCATAGTGTAGTGGTGTCAAGAATCCCTTTGGAAATGAGGAGTTAGAATGAATGTGAGTAGAAGAGAGTGTGTGTGTGTGTTTGTGCGTGTGTGTGTGTGTGTGTGTGTGTGTGTGTGTGTGTGTGAGAGATTGGATGACAGCACGTTTGTCACCGCTGTCCCACTCCACTGCTCTGGAGTGGCATTGCAGATGGATGTCTTTCAAAATCTCCCGCGCTTCAGCGAGCATGCCAACCCACCAGCTCACACGGACGCTAAAAGTAGATGGAATCTTTTACTGCTATTTGCTTAACTTTGAGGATCCTCATCCCCTCTCATAGGAAAACATGCTCACAGGTAATGGACTAGCTGTATTTTCTTTTCAATATTAGCTTACTGCAGAATGAGCAGAGGGAAGCAGATGTCAAATATTTTCCTGACCTCATCTTTATGGTAACTGTGCTGATATGTGATGTCATATCTGCATTTCTTAGATTGTACTCTCAAAGCTCTCGCTCCCAGCCACAAAATAACCCATCACCATTCAATCTTGGCTGAGTGAAGAGATTTCATACTATTCCCCAGCTGGGGATGTGACAAAACACAATACATCAAAGAATCATTCACAGATAGAGTGAGATCTATTGTATCTTGTCATTGGCCTACAGCGATTTGCTGACACTGGCGGGTAGTACAAGGAGGAAGAAAGGGCTCTTCAGTGCTCCCAAATGTACTGTGTCTGCTCTGAGGCAGCCAGAGAGCTTTCTCCATTTCCATGCTCCGAGCAGGCAGGGCTCCACTGCTGGCTGTGGCCACCACACTGGAACAGGTGTCACACCTGGTTTGTGTGATCTCCGGTGTTGGGGTGACCTACTGGTTTCTAAGCAACACGCTTATCTCATGGCTGATGCAAAAGTGTGTGTGTTTATGTGTGTGTGTGTGTGCTTGTGCATGTTACTTTGTGTTGTTCGCCATGTGTGTTTGTTTTTCTGTTTCCACTTGCCCATGCTTGCACATATCAGTTTACTCAACCGAGTAGACACAGAACAGTGTCGTGAATACCTGGTCATATATGTGAGAAACTTGACACACACGTGATTGAGCTGAAAAGGGTGCCGTCACATTAGACACAAATAGAAAGCACCTCCCCCGTTTTCCACATCCCCCTCAAACCCCCCCAGACAATGAAGGTATTCCTGGTTGTCATTTTACCTCCCCTCTTCTTCTGTTACTAAGAAAGCCCTGGAAATCCTTTCCCCCGGCCCTCCACCCCCACACACAGACACTCACACACACACACACACACACACACACTCTAATACAACACTAATCTCCCGCTCTCAGTCTCTAATGGAAAGGATTCAGCTGAGTAGCTTTGGAAAAAAAAGCAGATTGAGCAGCAAGAGAAAGCAGAGAGAAGGATGGTATGTTCAGAGAAGAACAGCTCCTGAAAGGAATAGAGGAACGAGTTTGTATGTTAGAAGATCATGCAAGCATGAGAGAGGGAGGGGGTAGAGAGAGTAAAGACAGAACATGGCGTCTAAAAGGGGGGAAAAAAGGAAAAGCACATCACGAGAAAAGGCTTACTTCCCCCCGCACTTGGAGCTGAAGAGAAAAACACTTTTCAGAAGTTATCTGCACCTACACAATCAGGGATTACGCTGTCTATCCTCACTCACTGTCAGCCTATGACGAGGCTGTGCCAGGCTGCCCCGGTAGCGATAACATGCACACGGTACATGCAACACATCTGGTTTGTTCATAGAAAAACAGAGACATACACACATGCACATACTTCCTGTGGCGAGAGGCTGTAAGCCTAGTGATTAGTGCTACTGAGGCAAATTACTCAGTGTGTGTGTGTGTGTGTGTGTGTGTGTGCATGCACGTGTCTTTTTATGCAGTGTATCTGTCTGCGCCTATTTGTGCAGACTTTTGCATGCATGTGTGTGTGTGTGTGTGTGTTACTCTATGTGGTGCATTCTACGTCAGCAAACACAAAGCCTCCCCTTCTCTCCCATGCTATAGTCCTACGTATGTGTGGACACAGCGCTCTGAATTTAGGAACGCGTGGGATGGGAGCAGCAAGGTCATCTGGGAAATGTAAAGGAGTGGAATGAATCAGCCTATCCAAACGTAGGCTGTGTGTTAGGTTATATAGAGGCCATGTGCCAACAAAAGAGGATACACCCTGGTGTGGTCTCTCTGCCTTAGGGGTGAATGAGGGGGCTCCTTGTGTTTGCCAGTGGCTAACAGGATAGGACGGCGAGGATTTTTTTAGTTTTTTTTTTACCATGGACAGAGACAGAAAGATCAACTTTTGAATGACCTCAACTTGTTCTGCTGAGAGTATTGGATGCCTGTGGCAGATAGTAAAACATTAACCATAAGTAGCTACAGATAAAATAAATGCTACCCTATCAGATATCTGTTTCTCTCTCTAACACACACACACACACACACACATACAGGCTTCACAGCTGGGGTCAGTCTCCATGTAAGTGTAATAGATGTGTCTCTGGCACTGTTTTATCTGGAATCAACAGTCTCCAAGGAAACACAGCATGCTAACATAATTTGTCTTGAGTAATGTGTGTGTTTTTGTGTTTTTGTGTGTGTGTGTACATCTATACATTTTTGCATGTTTTTGCTTGTGTGTGTGTGTGTGTATGGGTCCGTATGTGTGTGTGTGTGTGTATTTGTGGGGGAGCACAGTAATGTGATTTGGCCTGAGGAATGGTCCGGGTATGTGCCCTGACACCCATTTATTCTGATCTAGGGCTCATTGGCTAGCATGAGGAGGCTGCCCCCATGAACACAGCTTATCAATCACATGTCCATCATAATCACACAGGGCACACAGCACTGTGATGGACACAGAATTAGCCCAGGCTGTGTGTGTGTGTGTGTGTGTGTGTGTGTAAACACCCTTTCTGTTATCAGTTATCTCATTACTCCTCTGTCAAACTCAGTCAGAGAAAAATGCTCATATCTTCCAAATCTTACAGGCATAGATAAAAACAATAACTTAGAAATGATTGGAAATGGATGGAATCTGGACAGGCGTTCACACACACATACCTGAACAACACATTGGCTCATTACCGCTGTGATTCCCTGCAATGCTATTAGGAAAGGTCGTCTGCCAGAAAATGAGAATAAAAAAAACAAACCAAGGGGAAAAAAAGAAATAGATAGACGTAATGTCTACTGAGAGAGAGAGATGGGCAGAAAGACAGGCTGTGAGGAAAACAGACAGACAGCGACAGTTATATTACTGAGGCCAACGCTGCTTGAAGCTGCATCAGACGTCTGCGATGAGTAAAAACATGTTGCTGCTTTTCACAGATCACAGCGATTCTTTTTTGATTGCAGTTATGAGATGAGAAACCACAACAGCATTAATCCCTTTTCACACTTTGATTTTTTTTTTTACGTTTACAACTATTTTGGCAAACCTTTGTGTAAGTATATCGAGGGATTTTGCCGCCCTGTGGTGGTTCGTCTTTTGCTTACACGTTTTCCGACAGACACAGACACAGAATAGAGGCATATTTTGTCAAACAGACATTATACACGTGTATTATTGCTCAAACTGTGGACAGTTAAACAAAGGGCAGCTCACACACCTTCGTACACATGCTCACACACATGATCACATTTTCTCCTGCTGTGCCGCTAAACAGGAGACTCTCCATGCCTCTGCAGAGAGAAGAGCCACCTCTCAGCAGGCTGTCAAACACAGCATGGTTCCCTCTAATGACCAATTCTGTACTGCACTACACACACACACACACAAGCATGCATGTATATATTTACTCATACACACCCAGAGAAACATTCACACTCATAAGCACACATATACACACATGCAGCTTTGTTGATTCCTTGCTATTCCTCCTAGGCATTCTCAGATAATTCCCCTCATTTCCACTCTCTTAAATGTATATGAGTATGTCCTTCCTGTGAAATGCCCCCTGCTGAGACGAGCGTCTGAATAATATTAGCAGTAAACAACGCTCAAGACTTTCATGTTATTACATCAGCTAGCACGCACATCACATGGATGATCACACACTAATACCCCCCAGAACCCCCACACACACACACACACGCACACACATAAAGACATGCACACACACATTGGTTCGAGATGTGAGATTACATGTCAGCTGCTTGACTTTGAGCATTCAATACAGATGGTAATGTTATTTTGAAGCATGTTTCCTCTTTAACCTGTAAGCAGGATGCACATCAGGTACGAGTCGAGAGGTAACTGGTTGCTATGAACGTACCTCTGTCCTCTCCTTCCTCGTATGCTTTGATCCTGATACCCGACTCCCTCCTCTTTGTGCTATGCTCTAGTTCTTTCCCAACTTTTCATCACCCTGTTTGTTCTATGTAACAAAATAAGTTGAAGAGCATTGGTTTATTTTATCCTTTGGTATTCTTATGTTCATCTGTCTCTGGCACCCCTCCTCTCCTCTCTCCTCTCTCTCTCTCTCTCTCTCTCTCTCTGTCTCTCGCTTGCCACATACAGGTACCCTGCAATATGCCAGCCCCAGGGGGTCGGAAACAAAGCGGAGTGGGCTAATCGCCCCTCTGGGGAGGAGTCGGGGTGAGAAGTGGTGATGGAGGAGGTAGCCCAGGGGGAGGAAAGGTGTCATTCAGCTGGTGAAACACGCCGTTGGCACAGGGTGCTTGTAGGTCAACAGGACGGCACAGAACTGAGCGGAGATACATACCAAATCAGCCCTCTGTCACCACAGGGATGAACTGTGACATTAGTAAGTGCTTAAAATGTATCTATCAGCTTCAGAAGGGTGTGTGTGTGTGTGTGTGTGTGTGTGTGTGTGTGTGTGTGTGTGTGTGTGTGTGTGTGTGCGTGTGTGTGTGTGTTTAATAAACCTAATATATTGAACTTTGCATTGATTAAGTGGGAACAAATATACAAAACACTGCATTCAGCCTGATATTTACTAGAAGTCACAAACACATCCCACCATCTCCTTCAATTAGACTGGAGATGCTTGTGGAAATGCCATCGTTGTTCAATTTTTGCATTCACTTTCTCCTACCTTTCATTCCAGATCAGAAAGTAGGAAAAGCAAATGGCAATAGGTCCAAGAAAGTACAACTTTGCATCTGTAGTGGCTGAGGTTGACCCCAGGTTGAGTTCAGATACAACAGGATTTAAAGGCATTACTGATAAAAGAAAACATGTCAAAGCATAAGAAGTGTTTGGAATGAACTATAATGGAACGCTCTGAGGTGTGCACGTTGTCAAGGGCCACAATAGCTGTCTCTAAATGCACTTTAGAAAGAGAAATGGGGTTGTAACCCATCTAAAAAGAAAGTACTACTAAAAGAAACAATGCAAAACACGTATTTCCAGCGTAGTGCTCAGTGTCACTCCAAATAAAATCAACAACAGCCTGCAGTTTCATCAGGACTTGATGAATATTTACTGGATATCAGACAAATTATTATGATCTTGGCACTTTTACAAACCAAGTTAACAGGATGCATGCTGTGCAGCCCGATGAAGCCTAACCGGTGCAACGTTGTCTCGGTAACATTTTCCCTTTGCGTCAGTCACAACCCTTCATTATTTTCAAATATACACATCAGACTGAAGATGTTTTTGCTTTAGTCTATGTTCTACTGTCAGCCCTGCATTGTGATGTGTCATTCACAATGAAAGTAATAAATAATATAGTCATTCATTCAGCTTGAATGTTCCCTTAGGATTCATATCAGCTTCAATCTGACTGGTGTTATCTTGGGAAGGGCCTACTCGCCACCAACACTCAGCAGCCCCCAGCAAGCCGCACATGCATCCCATTTGAACACTGTGTGATATACTGTATATTTAGTTCCTGCTCATGTGCACGAGGTGAAACTATAGAGTGGCGATATATATTGTATATTTAAGTACAATATATTAAATTTGCTGCAGGGGTTTGATTTAAAGCATGGACCGTCAGTTTGTGGAATGATCTAATGTCAGAGAAAGTATCCATAATCAGATCAGGAACTGCAGTAGAAGATCAATAGATGTTAGAAGTAAAAGAAAGACATTTAATTTCACGCCTCTAGCAGCACTTTGAGCAAACATCATCTCATGCGTGGATCGGGGAAAGAAAAGTTCCATAATTTCTCTATTTTTCTTCTGAGTGAGCGCTGCAGCTCCACAGTGGATGACATCGAAATCACTTTTGCTGCTGGATGGTTTTATAAAGGCTCAGGGAGCAATCATGTTCAACACCATGCAATCAAGACAATTAATAACAACAATAATTAAAAAATTTCTCAGTGGAGAAATTTTCCATCTGTACTTCAGGTTCGGATTATCAAACTGTGTTTGTTTACGGGAGTGCTGATAATCAATGGACGTCGTGTTGCTAGGGAATCAATAGCAAGTTGAAAGGGTTCAGAGGATCTTCCTAGTGTAATTAAGCTGGCCTCTCATCTCAACCGCTTTCATCTGACAACAAACAATGGCATTATCATCAATTATGGCTGTGATCAGTATGAAAGCTTAATATGAGTTAAGGAAAATAACACCGATAGACGAGAAACAGAAAGGCAGTGAAGGACAACACAGTAAGAGTGGAGGGAATTTAAAAGAGTCATATTGTATTGAAGAAAGCTCTAGCTGTGTGGTGGTTAAGTCTATAAAAAAACACCTCACATCAGGATCCTGGTTGCACTCAGCGTGATTCATCATCACACTGGCTGGCCATGTTTAATATTATCCCATTACCTCAAATGGAAAATTTAATGCATAACTTTGCGCAAACGGATGGTGCATTTCAATAACCTGCCGTTGGGTAAAAACCTCCTCCTGCTTCTTGAAAGTCTGTAATTTTTTTGCCAATTGTTATGGTGAAAGCATGTGGTTAATAGCTAAGCTTCCTCTGTCAGGTGCTGTCTTAAATTCCTCTTATCTTTACTCAAATGCCTACTGCTGGGTCTTATTTAACAATGAAACATAGTGTGTGTGTGTGTGTGTGTGCGTGAGACTGTGTTTTAACAGTTTGGTGTGTGTGTTGTCTGTGTGTGTGAGCGAAACAGAGAGAGAGGGGGGGGGAAAGAGAGGGATTGGTACAAAGCGGGGTGTATTTTATGTAACAGTGCAGAGTAGATCAGAGAGCAGAGCATGACCTATTTTTAGGGCTCCGTGGAGACAATGTTTCTGTTCCATGCACTGGAAACCATGACTCCTGCTCTTCATAACCACTTTACAAATCTTACGGTGCATTGGAGGGATGAGCTGTGAAGGATTGATAACTCACTGCTTTTGCAGATAGTCAGTGGAGCTGCTATAAAATTGATTCTGTATGTGCAGTCAACCTGCCAGCACATGCAGCATCCTGTCTGCAACTGTTCTAGGAGTACTCGGTTTCTTCTGGCGTAGATGCTGTTTCTGATGATGTTCACCTCGTGCAGTCTCTCGTCACAGTGTCACACTCTTAGTGACAACTCTCTCCCTCTCCATACCCCACCACCCATTGCCCACCCCCACCCCGACCCAAGCACCACCACCATAACATCCAAGCGTCCCCCAACTCCCTCCATCCACAGTGGGATCATTAGGGCCGTTTGATCTGTAAGTGGAGAGACCAGGAGCAGGAAAGTTTATCTCCTCAGGCAGAGAGCTGCCTGGCGCTTTCCCAACACCCCTATCACCACTTACTCTCTGTGTGTGTGTGTGTGTGTGTGTGGCAGGTACTTCACTCTCCCTCTGGAAGTGTACAGACCAG